>JABFEA020000130.1:21989369-22008288 GCA_019775915.2 Cyphomyrus plagiostoma | reverse complement strand
CCCCCCCCCCCCCCCCCCCCCCCCCCCCCCCCCCCCCCCCCCCCCCCCCCCCCCCCCCCCCCCCCCCGGCATGATGGCTGCTGGAGCCTTGGCACTGGCGGGTGGAGACCAGCGGTGGGACAGCACCTGGGCCTGGAGCATGTTCAGCTTGCCTGCTTTCCCCTTCATCTGCAGTCTACCTCAGGGCTCCCTAATTTTCCCCAGGCCTAAATTCCATCAGGAACACAAAGCCAAGGTCCACTGCCCTGATAACTTTTGCTGAGCGGGGGGGGGGGCATGACAGTCGTGGACAATGGCGCGGTCCGGATTAAATTATATCTCGGTCCAGATTCTGAGCCGAGTCTCCCAGTTGGGGACCCCTGGTCTAGCTGGTGTTCGCTTTAATAATCACAAACCAGGGCTTTCAAAACTGGGAAGTACAATTAATTATAGCACATTTAATTACATCTGTGTACTACTATCCTTTTGGGGCTGTAACTGTTAATTGAATGGCTTTTGTATTATTATTTTATTTAAAAACCTCATATAAAATGCCGTATGCTGTGTGACAGCGTAACTGTGTACCATTACACCAGGAGAGGCTGTGATTACTGACAAACAGGGTGTGATTGTGTGCTTTTGGTTTAGCAGAGCGATCAGTGTGTTACGGCTTCATAGGGCTCCCTCTAAGTCTAGCGCTGGCTGCTGATTTCCACCACTGGTTGGTTTTAAAGATGTTTGATGACATTGTCTGCTCCTTGTGGGGGGGAGTAGGGGGTTCTTAGGTGAAATTCACCGGGGGTTCAGCTTCCATTTGAACACCCTCCTCCCTAGTCATTAATTTCCCTGTCAGTTTAACTCCCCAGGTTGGTGCCTGTAGAATATTCTGGAATCCTCCCGCACCCATCAGTTTTCCTCTGCCCCAGGGAAGAAGATTTTAGCTGGTTGTTCCCCCCCCCCCCCCATTTGTGTGAGATTGGCCAAAACCTTTATGGTGGCAGTTTTGGTTGCAACAGATAGTGAAATCTGTCTTTTTATGTGGCCATGAAGCCTTACAGTGTTTTGAAAGATGACCCTAAAGGTATCCCCATAGTCTGTCATGGTCATTCTCCGTTTGTTAAGATTTTGTCTTATGTTTTAAGCGTTTGCTCCATGTGCTCATGCAAACTTTGCGATGGACCAGGATTTGACTGAAGGACCAAATATAACTGAGAGACCAGGACTGAACTGTGAAGGACTGGATTTCACCGCCAGCGTCCTCACAGTTTCTCCCCATGTTCTGCAGAATGCAGACCCAGTTCTGCAGCTAAGAGCAAGGACTATTACTCTTGATTGTGTCCGTCTTATTTTTGAGTGGCATTACTAGTCTGTCATTGCGTTGTCTCAGCAGCTCCGCACGAATCGCCGAACGGGAACGGCCAACAAATCCGTGGAAGGCTCAGAAAAAGCAGGAGCACACTAGGTGTAGGGAAGGAGAAAATGATTAGGAGTGCCTGGGAAGTCAACGTGACAATTACAAGGAGGGGATAGCTGTGAGAGACGGAGGAGACAGAGGAGCCCCAAGTCTGAGAAGGCCAAACCTGTCCATGGATGGCATCGCTCTATAGCAGCTGCTTAAATTACTTGGAATTCCTGCCTGCAAATGATGAAAAACAGAAATGGGATCCATCTGAAAGTCTGCTATTTCATGTTTAGCTTTTATATCTCAAATTTTTTTTGTTTGATGTGTGCAGTATTTTTATTGAATTTGGTGAGATTTAATTACGCGCAATTATTTTACATGGCACTATAATTCAGTGTTTGTCCAAAACATATTTCCTGAAGGCAACAGGAGATAAATAATCTTGAGTTTTCATGTTTTTTAAAGCGAGAATGTCTGGGTTGCATTTTAAACTCTAGCTTTTAAAAGCCATTGCCGCTAACAAATGGCGCCCAGATTTATATCTTCATTTGGCACTGCCAGATGTCCCAAAATCGGTTTGATTTTTTAACGGTGGGAGTATTTTTATGTGTTTTACAGACAGAGCTCATGTAGCAGATTTCAGATTATATCGGTCTCACGCCACGCTCGCTGCCGGGGGGCGCCCTTCGACACCCTTCTTTGGCCGGTGGCTTAAGCAGAGCTGTTACTTCGGTCTGGCTTCCCCGGCAATGACGCCGTATGTTACCACAAGCCACCTGCAGGGGGCGAAAGTGCCGTCAGGTGACATGCTTCAGCCTCCTTGTCCTACAGCGATCCCTCCCACCACGAGGTCGCTTGGAGAGCTCCAAGTCAGGATGACGTGATATTGTATGATATGACATAACGTAGGGCCAGGCAACTGATCGGATTTTAATTCCGATCGCGATTTTGGCTTCCATCGATTAACCAACCAAAATAATCCAGATTAGATGATTATTTCGTTCCGTCTTTTGTTTGTGTTTAAATCCCTACGCACCCCTTCCAGTCCCGTTTAATTTGTTTCCCAGTTGTTTCAAGTATATTTAGAGCTCAAAGCAATCCACTGTAGAAAGGGTATGTTTTATAAAAGTTCAATAGATGCACCTTTCAAAAGCCAATGAGTAATCTTGTTAAATAATTGTGACCTTAACATTAAGCTAAATAACCGTGATTATGATTTTTGGTGCAATCAAGCAGCCATAATATGATGTGATATGATGTAATATAATGTTAAATGACAGAGATATATGCATATTATATGAAGCAGTCCAGGAATTGTGCAGAGGAATCCCAAGCTTTAAATGATACATGCTCCATTGTAATTACTGTTTTTTCCCCAGCCTCCTAGATAAGCATATTGAGGTCTGAAGGAGTATTCCCATGCGCCTCTTCTACTTTTTGTGGCTTTGTCCTCCTCATGAGGTCCGTGAACCATTGGTGTCGCGGTTCCTGGAGGAACCCTTTCTTTTTTTTTTTTTTTCTTTTAGCCCATGAGTCAATCGGACAGCCATCTGTTCATCCCCTTCAGCCCGTCACTCGGAAGGGACAGAGAGGAATGCAAATCGGGTGCTCAGAAGCCGTATCACAGTCACAGCCCTGTCACGTCCCTCTTCTGCTAACCAGCAGCGCTTATGACAGAGAGTCTCTCTGATGCCCTTTTTGACGTTATGATGGCGGACACATGATACACTCTCCTCTGTCAGAGGATCCATGATTAAGAATCCATTTAAGGCACTTAGTGCTATATTGAACCAAATTATTTTTCAGGAGACAAAAAAAAGCATTTTTTGGAAACTGAATAAACCAGAAAAATATTGCATTATGGAGCTTGGGGTAAATTAGAAACCATTACACTGGAAGAATACAATGTTCTATTTTTCTTGAGCAAGACGTTTCCCTTTTTTGTTACACGGCACAGAATTTAAATGGAAAGTTTGGCATTGAGGTGCCTCTAAATAAATTCCACGCCCATCCTCAGGAGGTTCTGAACTATAGCATTAGTCCTCTGAATTGAACTGCCTTTCATTTAATCCCAATTTTGGCCCTCTAACCCATGTCTGTCTATGTAAAGCCTCACCGGTGCCACATGAGAGAACAACAGTAATTACATCCCAGTGAAGGTGTTCCTGTCAATGAATGGATATTTTTGTTCTCCGCTTCAGTGGCACTAGGAGGCGAGCCCATCGGAAGGGAGTGCATTTCCAGAAAGCGCTGCCCTTGTTTACGGCGTTTTTCCCGACGTAGCCGTCACTGACAGGAATGCTTAATTCACTTCACTACAAGGTGCACAAGAAACAGTGTAGGGTGTTCTTTCTGTGTTTGTTTGTTTTTTTTTTGTATTTGACTTTATGACTGTAAAAATCTTGGTCTTGTGACTAACTTCACACATGCTGGTCCAGAACGTGTGAAGGTTTTTATCTATCTTTTTAAAACGGCCAGTATGGCAAAAGAGAGAAAACTGAATGTATACAATTTCCCAGAATAATTAGTCAAATCAAGGGGTTTGCATGAATGGTGAGACCATGAGCATAGGCCTGCGAGACCCGCAATCAGGAAACAGGCAGCAGAACTGCACAGAACCCCTTTTTTTTGTGCCTGTTGCCCGTTGTTGCATCTTGACAGTCGGTTGACTGTAAAATCCACGTCAGAGGCAGAACCAGCGTTAAACATGATTTCTTTAGCCGTGGTGCACAGGAACCACCACCCCGAGGCATCAGATGACGGTATTTTGGCTGCTGTATCGTGCCTCCAGAACACCACACTACCCTAGCCACGTAAAGTCCTGCAGCTTTTGTCAGGACTCACTAGACGATAATAATCGAAGTGCTTAGGGGGGCAAACATTGTGGGCGCATAGCTCAGACCCTGCCAAATTGCATTTAGCATGATAAAACCAAAGGTTAAGAGTGCATGGACCTGTGGGGAAAAAGCAAACTTTCTATTTCCTGGAAACAGCAAGTACAAAAATTGATTCAAATTGCAACAGTTTCATAGTCATATCTGCGGACTGCATTACGGAGCAGAGCTTTGGCGCCTGCCTGTGTGCAGTGGAGGATTCTTGTCACCCTGTGTAGAATTTGCCTCTGTGAATGTGGCCCAACTGGCACTGATGGACCTGATTAAACTGGCAGGGCTAAATAGAGCCAGATGTGCAGGGGAATGGCAGCCAGACCAGGTGGAAGTCTCTATGTGCTGTAAATAATGCCCCTAGCTTTTCGCTAATTGTTTGCTTGTCTTTCCTAATGTAAGTGGCTGTTTACTCTTGGAGTTGTGTTTTGTCATTGCCCCCTTTTTTTTTCGGTTTTATATCCGCAAGATATTTTTGATAACTTTTGGTATTTTGGAACCTCGCTGTCTGGGGCATCTCATGCTTTACATGTTTATTTTCTAACAGATTCTTTCAAGATCAGTTACGTTTAGATGAAGCCCGAATGAATGTAATTTCAGCATGTTTACCACAGGAATTTTGAAATGCAATTAACTTGTTTTTCTATTTTATTTGCTAATGCAGTGTGTTAAATCAAAAGAAAAATCAATCTGGAATAACGACGAGTGACGCTGACCTGAAATAACTTCCAGTTCTGTTTCAGTCTGAAATACAGCTTGTTGTGACGGTTGCCGGTGACGTCCACACTTAAGGGCAGACGACCTGCTTCGTGCCCCTGGCCTACTGAGTCAAGCCAGGCCTTTCAAATCCATTCAGCTTCAGACTGGCTTTTTAGCTTCACTGAACTTTAATTTTTGAATGCCACAACAGTCTTTGATTGAGCTCAGTTTTTATACAAAAATCAACAGCAAAATTGTTAATTAAAACAAAACGTACGTTAAACGTGACAGTGAAGAGAGTGCTGATGGGACAGCATGTTTTGCTGCCTTGTCGTGGTCTAATTTGAAATTTATCAGATTAGAGAAAAAGTGAACAAGGTATTCTCATTTTTATTTCTATTATTTTCTAAACTTTCTTCAGAAAATTATGGTCATAATAGACAATGCAAATGTTAATTTTACATGAGTGTAGTTTGACAGCACAAGTTGTCCATTCGATTATGAACGTCACTAGACAGTAAGTATTCCAGTTCTCAGACCCATCCATATCAACCCCGGCACCTCCAAATTCATTCACATGTTCCCCCAACGACACTCTTGATTCTAATTTAAAATTCCAAAGCCCTTGATTACCTGCCTGGGACATGTGTGTGTTGGACTTAACTGGAAACTGCTAAACTACGCTGTACAGTCACAGTCTTCCCGTCGTTATTTTAATCACAATACAGGCAGCTCCTGAGTTAATAACATCTGATTTATGGAGAACTTGTACTTATGAACGGACTGCCATAAATTTTATTGTATTAAATATTTTAGATGAGTGCAATGGTTTGTAATACTGAACGCACGCATTACTTTGTGACGCTCATGAAAACATTATGTGGCCTTAGCGATCCGTTGCCTCGACGTATACTACAGTATCAGATGAAGTTGCCATTATGTTGTGCTGCATTATTATTCTAGCTTACCTACAAATTTCATCAAAGACAGGCATAGGGAATGGAGCTCGTTAGTAACCTGGAGACTGCCTGTATCTCAACTTCGACCATCTCCCTGTAACCTGAGGACTGCCTGTATCTCAGTTCCGACTATCTCCTTGTAACCAGGAGACTGTGTGTATCTCAGCTCAGTCTATCCTTATAACCTGGGAACTGCCTGTATCTCAGTTCAGTCTATCTCCCTGTAACCTGGGGACTGCCTGTATCTCAGTTCAGACTAGCCTTTTTGTAACCTGGGGACTGCCTGTATCTCAGTTCAGACTAGCCTTTTTGTAACCTGGGAACTGCCTGTATCTCAGTTCAGACTAGCCTTTTTGTAACCTGGGGACTGCCTCATCTCCTCATAATCTGAAGACTGCTGGTATCTCAGCTCCAACCTTTTCCTCGTAACTTGCTACGATCATGTCTTCACGTCCAGAGGACTGCCTGTATCTCAGCTCTGACCATCTCCTCACAACCTGAGGACTGCCTTTATTGCAAATCCAACTATCTCCTCGTAACCTGGGGACTGCCTGTATCTCAGCTTTTACCATGTCTTCACATCCTGAGGACTACCTGTATCTCAGCTCAGACTAAATCCTCGTAACCTGAGCACTGCTTGTATCTAGCTCAGACTAAATCCTTGTAACCTGTGGACTGCCTGTATCTAGCTCAGACTCAATCCTCATAACCTGAGGACTGCCTGTATCTCAGCTCCGAAAATTTCCTTGTAACCTGAGGACTGCCTGTATCTCAGCTCCGAAAATTTCCTTGTAACCTGAGGACTGCCTGTATTTCAGCTCAAACCATCTCCTGTGTGTCCACCTTCTGCAGTCCGGTTAGGATATGAGTTGTGAATGATTTACGGGTGCTGTGTACAGCCTTGCCAGTCTTCCTGTGCTCCGTCGTGTTGCTAAATGTGACCTTATTCGCGATTTTCCATCCACTCATGGAAGTCAGGAATCCAGTACTTAAGCTGTCGACTTAATAAATTAGAGCACGTAACTCAGTTTACGTGCAAATGTTGACTCGCAACGGCACCTCGGCATTGCGGCCTTGCAGCCAACACCGCAACCTCGCACGTCTGCCACTGGCAGTTTGAAACTCATCTCCCTCTTTTGTTTGTCATGTATTTACAGTCTCCCTGTGTCACATAGGTTTGGTCTTTTAGTCATAAACAAAATTTAGTGCAGGTGATTGCCGGTCACCTCTGAGTCTTTCTGGCTTACCTGTCCAGAACTTACAGGTCAGCACTGCAGCTAAAGAATGTGTCCATATGTCTGTTAAACGTTCCTAAACGAAGCATTAAAGAACATGATTATCGCTTTGTTAAAACGCAGCTTAATCTCACTTACGTGGAAGATTGATGGTACTGTAGGATGTATCATTAGGGCCAACAATGCGGGAGAACACAATCACTCCTAAAAATGATCTTTAGCAAACTATCATTCAGAGATGGCTAATAAAGACAAATGACTTCTTAATGGAATTTGTCATTGAGTCAGTGACAAAATATGTGTGGTTTTCACTGTAGTTCTTAGTTAGCTTAATTTATCTATAATTTGCTCCTGCAGTGAAGATATGATTGTCTATTCTAAAAGCCCTTTTGATTGGATTTTTAAATTCGATATAGCTCATTGGACAGGACTAACTTCAGTGTCAATGGTGCTCATAGGTGGACTGAGGGAGATATTTTTGTCATCGATTACTTATTTCTGCTCTTAGAGCAATACATGACAGAACCCTCTCTATTCTGGAATGTTGATGTGGTTAGAACCGGGTCGCTGTCCTGGGGGAGAAGCCCAGTTAACTTCAAGGGTGAAGTTTTTTTTTTTTTGCAAATGTTTCATGTACATCATTTTCCAAAGGTCTTATATAATCATTGTGTACTTTTCATCCATGTAAGCTGTCCTTGTGGAAAATGTTTCTTTGGTTCTTGCAAATCAATCTCTCATTCTTTAAAACGCTCACCATAAACCAACATCACCATTTACAAACAAGTAATTAAGGATTTAATTTTGAACCTGTTTCTCTTTGAGAGAACACAGAGGGTAAACTCTATACGGTCTACCTTGAAACCTGGCCTTCTGTGTTCGTTCCCAAGGACAATATACCGCCTCAGCAGTATGGCACCAGTCAGCGATTACATTTGTTGAAATACTTTGAATGGTGTCATTTCTAGGGTTCAGGAAATGGCCTCACGGCAAAGGATAGTTTGTGCAAGATACTCACTGCACTGGGGAGGGGAAAATGATAAGACTGTGTGTCAATGCACACCTAGAGAATGTACAGTCAATAGGATGGAACACATATAAAAAATGCTGTTTGCATACAACATGATGGTGTTAAAGCTAGATTTTATGCAAAATCCTGAATTTAATTTCATCTCATTAAAAGAAACAACACTGCCATTAGTGCTGTGCCTTTATTACAAAGAACACACGATACCTCATGATTTCATATCAGAACGTAATAGTGTCTTATTCCTCTGTTGATTGGATAGCAGAAGATGTTCTCAAAATATGCTGTAATGAATTTTTGCGGTTCCTGGTGAATATTAAAAGGCACCTATGCCGTTCTGCCGTTACCCAGAAAGCGATGGAGGCTGCGTCTTCTTCGCCGTGTCCTTTTTAAGTCATTAAAAACGTCTGGGGCATACTTTGACATTTCCGAGCGCACCCGTCTAATTTTGTATGTAAATTGCTCATTTTTTCGGGCGTCTTCTGTTGTGCGCGGAGACTTTCATTAATTTGCAATTACGCAGGGGGGCGCGGGTGGAGACAAAACGTCTCCCGCGAGCCCGACTTCCGGGAGAAAGTCGGCCCGGCGAGTTAACTAGCTGCCAGTGTTCTGACGAGTTCAGCTACCTATCGAGACGTGCTATCGAGCCTTTGCAGTTCTACCGTTTTGGGATTAGGGTTAGGTTTTAGGGGTCTGGGTTAGGGTAAGGGTTTAGGGGGTTTAGGGTAAGAGTTAGGGTTAGGGCTATCGATTAGCACTACGGTAAGATAACTCGACAAAGTAGCTCATTTCGACAAAACACGGTGACAAATTTCGTGGGACAAATTTCCCATCGCGACATGTTTTTATGAGACTGATGCACTGTTTTTTTTTTAACTGCTATAATCAGTGAGCCGGAGTCATTTTTTTTTGTGAAAGCTACTTTGAGCATTTATCTAAGGGACATACATTCAAAGGTGCTTCCAAACATTATGCACTGTTCCCTGTCATATCTGCCAGAGTGTTCACATGAAGAGAGTCACAATAATACTAATGATCGTTTGTAATTTTTTATTTTTTTTTTGGCTGAGCCATAGATGTAAATGACAGCCTTCCGTTCCATGACATCAGAGTCACCGCCGCAGAACCCAGGTGCAGTGGGCCCTCACGTCTGTTCACTTTCTAACGCTCGGCCCCGGAGTGCCAATCTGCTGCCACATTGCTTTCAGAGCCGTGGATCTCCGGTCCCCCGTGACAGATCTTGTGAGTTGATTTAAGCAAAAAAAAAAAACGAAAAACAGACGGAATGTCTGAGATGATCTAAGGCTTCTCTGTGTGTTCTGCCCTCCCCTCTGCCCGTGACGGCGGCGACTGAGTCACGAGAAATGAGAACAGAAGCTGGCAGGAGCGGCGGTGTGGCTGGGATCCCATTTCCCAGCAGCCGTCCTTTGATGGGCCACCTCCTTCAGCTCTTACATTAAAAAAGTCCCACTTGTTTCCTGTTTACATCATTTGCATTTTAGATCAGGAAGTGAGCGGTTGACACACTTACCCAATTGGCTGGATATTTTTTTTTGTTTTATTGCTCAGAAATATATTAAAAAAAACACAAAAGTACATCTTCTAACCAAAGAATTTACAATGTCTTTTTTTCCAAGAGAAGTAATTTTCCTGTTTATTCAACACACCTTTTGTTATGTATAATTCCCCGCCCCCCCTCCTAAATTTCAGCTAGTCATTACCGGATGCAAATGTCGAATTATGCAATTTTCACAGTGACACCTTGTGACGCTCCCATGTCATTGGGGTCTGGATGTGTGAAAGGAAGTAATACCTAGTAAATTACACACAGGCTGATTCTGACACCGCTGCCTCCTCCTTTATATTCAGCACCTATTATTTTTCCATTTGTGTTTGCATTTATTTTCCTTGTTGAGGTCAAATACATTAAAGGCTACTTGGTTCCACAGCTAAATTTGTAATCTCTAAATTTTTTAGAGATCATTGTTTTATTTAGATACACGCACATAGAACAATCTTAGTCCACTATGTGTGGATGGCAGTATGCATATCATCCATCCATCCATCCACCTATCCATCCATCCACCTATCCAACTTTTTATCCTGGGTTGGAGGATTGGACCCTATTGCACAAAGACAGGGTACAATAAGCATACTGCTTTCTTTTCAATTATTTTTGGATTTTGGTGGAGGGGGATGGAATTGTGCTCAAAACGATAAAAAAAAACTCATCAGTCACTTCAAATCTTCCGTGTATGTGTGTGAGAGAGACAAAAAAAACTGCCCGTGTTTGTCTAATTAAAAAAAGCAGAGTTAAATTACAAAGGGGGAGGAAGGCACATTCTTCAAGACAATACCTCAGTGCATGCAGTGGGTGTCAGTGATTAATTGTATGTTCCCTAATGACAAAAGCTGTATAGAGTGTAATGGCAGCGTTTATCTCCACGTTTGATAAACAATTTTTATTCTCTGTTTCCCTTTGCTTGTTCCTTAAGACATTTTTGTGTGATGTTTAATGTCCAGCTAGTGGGGGGCACAACGTTCTGCGTGCCGTAGTGAAGGACTAGGATAAATAATGCGTTTTATTTATTATTTTTTTCCCAGTTTACTCCATTCGTGCCACATTTATATGCACATATAAATTAAGTAGGTGACTCGGGTTGCGACGTTCAGAGGACGCATTTTTCTCTGCACGTATAAAGGGTACACACGAGAGTGGGGTGGCCACTGCTGTTTTTCCCAAGGTCCATTTGTGATGATGCCATTCGTTCTTACGCAGATGAATAAACATGGTTTACACTTTAGACGAAATCAACGCCGTTTTGGCAGTATGACGTCGTATGAGCTGCAATCACCGCGGTGATCACCGTTTCGGTGCACAGCCTATGCAGGTCCCTGAGATGAACTTTTTCCTTTCTTCTGATTCCACTTGCTATCCACAACTGGCTGATGTAAATGTGACGCCGTGGGGTTGGTCAGCGGGACTAATTATGCATTTACTGGTATGTTTCGCAACTTGAAATAGTATAAAATAAATCACATATTTCTACCACGGAATACGTGTGTTTTATTAGCGTATAAACGGAAGTGTATAAATCGTTGGCTTCCCTGTCTGTGCTCTCGTTAATATCAAACAATACAGCTGTTAATAAAGTGAGTAACTTATATTTTAAAAGAGCTGTCATCCCCTTTAGTAAAATGACTCACGTACTCGCCACGATATGTTTCTTTGTATTCTGTATTTGGGTCTGCTACATCGAAAGCATTCTGCACCCTCTAGGTTGTGGCGTAACAACATGAACAAAGCAGCACGTCATTTTAAATGTGCGACAGATTGTCCTCACTGACGTGTTCAATTTCGTTTTGTCCGGACGTCGTTTGAAGTATACGGCCATTTATAGTGTTACGCAGCAAAGAGCTGTAAAATCCTCACCTGGCTCTATATCCAGTCCTCACTTCTTGTGGGTAGAGAGAGCAGTTCCTAGGTGGAGAAGACCTACCAGCAACCAACCCAATGAAAAAGACCAACCCAATGAGGACCTTCCTCTGGGACCCCCAGACAGTCCACATTTTTGCTCCCTCTAGTGAGAGCTGGGAGGTAGCAAAAACATGAACTGTCTGCAGGGTCCCCAAGGACCAGGTTGAGAAACACCGATCTAGTGAATTCTGTTGTGATATTTGCACCCTTCAAAAGTGCAGGTGCAAAGGAGCCAGACTCACAGTAGAGTCACACTAGTCTCGTAGCGTGCCTCTCTGCTAGCTTTCCACATGGACAACACAAATATTTGGGCATATTAACCCCGTATGACTCACGTAGGCAGAGCTTGCCCCTGCCTACACTGGATCTGCCCAGACCACCAGCATGACTTGCGGCAAAACCTCTTAACGGCAGTAAGTGCCAGCGGCTGGTATAAATGTGCACCTGCTTGACTCGGGCAGGTCTCAGCCTGTTAGTGGTATGGATTTTGTCAGAGCCGACAAAGCCGCTCAGAGGGGCTTTGGCTACGCCTACGATGACATGCCAAACCTTCTGAGTGTTTATGTAGGAGTAGTAGTCCAATGGAGTCCTTATCTTTTCTGGGGCGGCAGGGGCAAGATCTTAACGCCTTTGTTACATACACAAATCCAAATTCAAGACCCAGGTTTACAGGAGTGTCAGATGCTAGTAGAAAACCAGTTTATTTTGGTTTCTTCTGTTAGCGTTCTTTGTTTTGAAGCTTCTTTATTTTGAGGTACAAATTTTTTTGAGTGTTTGTTTATTTCAAATTGCTTTCCCGGCTGCAAGAATGTGTCAGAAAAATCCCAGCCTCCCTTTCAACGAACATCTACCCTGTAACGTAAAATAAGAAAAATAATTGTCAGTAATCAAGAGTGTTTACTGTAGTTGTTCTTTAGCTTGTATCTGATGTCTGCATGTACTTCGTTTGTTTTACGTAACTGTTGCTCATATTTTTACTATTATTATTGGCATCTTTTTTCAAAGGGAGAATCTGATAAATTTCTCAGCAAGCAAGCAAGTAACCATAAAGTCCAATACACCTCCCCCCCCCATCCCTGCCCCTAAGACCGACAAACCAATTTAAGGTGGGGGTTGGGTATCGAAAAATAAATCACGAAATGTGAAACCAGTCTATCTGCCTGGCTGATTTCGGCTCAGAGGGCACCGACATCACGCCATATAAATAACAAATGGGACATTGTGGTCGATTATCCTCTAAACCACCTTCCACACTAAAGTTGCTTCTTCCAAGTGGAAGTTTCTCATTGGTAATAAAACATGGGGCAGATGAACTTTTCCTGGACTCGGTATGTCATTTCATGAGGTGGAGCCAAAATGGATGCCATGTTTAATTGCTTCAGGCAGTTGAATCCTGGGGAAGTCTGTTCGTCTTTCGGGGGTTTGTGGCCCCACCCCCGTTAAGATCCCTGCCTCGGGCTTCACTTGGAGAAGCTTCCATGCATCTTAAACGGATCACCACGCACTACTTCCCGAGAGTGACAGACCGGAACGGAGTCTGCCAGCTGTGGGCTGTGAAAGTTAAATCTCGCTCCCCACAACCCCCTGCTCCCAGTGAAATCGTCAGGACGGCCCAGTCACCCGCAATGTCGTCCACATGGTTTGGTGAATGTCAAGAATAGTCCTAGGGCTGAGTAAGAATGCAGCGTGTCCTCCTTTTCACATTGCTGAGGCATGTTTATTTTTCCTCTTAGAACCATCCATTGGTATTATTGAGGGCCAGCATGCAGTTAAATGCCAAAAGATCCTAGATATAACAGCGGCGCTGGGATTTTGAATATGCAGCATTTGCTTTTTAACCATCCTAACTAATTTCTGCCTCCCCATAGGATAATTGTACTGCTCAAAGCTGTATTTTTTTATTTCCTGGGAGAAGCACTTTAAGTATCATTTTTGGCTGAATCATTTATCCTAAAACCGTGATAAACACTGGAATAAAGATTGAAAAGTGAGATAGCAGCCACATGAGAAATAGAGATTGCATTGATATGGAATCGATGCAGACCCGCAGAAGAAGCAGTGGAGACAAACGGAGGCTCCTTGGAAATCTTTGGGAGATCTGTTCTGGCTTAGATACAGTTGATTTTTCCAAAAGATCCTGAGGATAATGTCGCCAAAAAAATAAATAAAAAAATCAGTGAACTATGAAAACTCAGTTTTCACTCAGTTCTTCAGCGATCTTTTATCTTGGAGGTCTAATTAGGGGTCTAACATTAAAGACAAAGAAAAGGAGAAAAGTTGAGCCGAACATTCGTTGGTTAACTCAACTAGTCAAAGTTGCTGGCGTAGTAGGGAAAACTTTATTGGTATTATTTTTATTTGCTCCTTTAGAACAATACAGTGCTACTTATTTCAAGATTCAAGAAGCTTATTTGTCACATGCAAAGTTTTACCTGTGCAGCATGCAGTGAAATGTAGCGCTGAATCACTCCTGAGACTGTGCATTGGGTTTAGATAAATAAAACTAAAAATACAGTACTTCAGATTCAGGAGAGCACACATGAATTGTAATCCTTCTGTCTACTGTAGCTAATGAAATGATAGCCAAAGGTAAGTCTATACCATTTCACTTAATCATCGTCACTGACCACGGCGACAGTCAGTGATTTATTAACAACCGCACCTGTGACGCACCTGTTAATGTCCTGAGATCCAGCTCGACACTGCGTATTAATTAATCGCGACTAATTAATTAACATCGACTTGGCTGGAGAGCGACAGCTGGCGATGTGGCACCAAGGGCTGATGCTTGAGTTTGCTAATTTAACGAGATTAAAGGCGTGCAGAAATGAAGAGAGTGCGGCACGTAGCAGGAGCTAATGGTCGCCCACACTTCATACTGCGCGCAGGTCATTGGCTGTGTGAAGCGCCAAGGTGTTTAATTTAGACGTGGTAAGCAGCCAATCACAAAGCGTAAATACTGCAATCTTTTGCTAATTTGCACCCACGGATAAATATTTTATCGTCTCCGTGCTGCTAACTGCTAATGCTGGCCAAATCTGTGGTTAATTACCCCCTTGTTGGCACATACATACCTTTTAATAAAATTGCTTAGCGCATTATGGAAGACGATAGTGGAATTAGTGTGACCGAAAAAAATGAAGCATATTGTAGCCTTGGCTAAGTTCCATAGTTATAGTGTATGAGACCTGGCTTTGAGTATTTATGTGCAGTTTTCCACACACTCTTCACTTGATATAGAGCCTGCTCTGTAGCATAAAGATGAGTGAAGCTGTATAGAGGGGAACAGTAGGACATAGAGGAGCCTCATGCTAATGGTAACGGATGGATTTTTACTCCAAACTTTGCACATTGAACCACAGTTTCCTCGTTCGTTACCCTTATATCTGCAAATTATGTTTATGCAGGGAATGTGGAGCCAGACACCAAAAAAGTAGCGTCTGACAGCGACCCACCATGAATTATAAGCGCATTGCTTCAGCGTGTATGCATGCGAGTGGCGGGGTAAATATATGGAAATGCTTTCCCGGCAGCCCTCATTAATATTTAAGCAGGGAGCGGCGTTCAGTGCTCTCTGCCGGGAGGGCGAAAGGAGGAGACCTCGCCGACTTCGTATCGGGGATAATTGTTTGGAGGATTCGGCGGTCTCCACGGGGAACGGCGACGAAGAACGGGAAAGAAATGTAAGCCGCGTCAAAGAAGGAGATGTCTCGACGGTGATATCGACAACGGGGACGGGGGAGCAGGCGAGTGATACCCGCGCGCGGGCGAGATCCATAGCCGAGGCCTTGGCCTTTGTCCCGACTGCAGGGTGGCGGAACGGTTCGACACGCATGGCCAGCACCTGCTATCGGCGGATAGCGGCGGGGAGGCCCGGCGCCTAGTGTAACTCCTGACTATGCCTGTCTGCGCAAACCGTGGTGTGAATTCAGTATTGCAAGGACATCTGGGCGGGGTGCGATGGAGGTACGTTTCTGAGGGTTGGCCCGCTGCCAGACCAGCCCTCGTTCTCGTTGGCACCTCTGCATCTCTCCAAAGGTTTCTGACATGATTGGCGCACTGGCAAAGGTCCGGGCGACTATTTTATTCCGGCGCCCCCCTCGCTAAACGGAAAGCGCAAGATGTATTCCCTCTATTAACTGAAGGGCCTCGTCCGGGTCCCTGCCGCGGCGACGGTGGTCAGGAGGACTCCATCGACAGGGACGCCGTTATTGTCTTAACACAGCGGAATATACCCAGTGAGAATTTACAACATTTCTGCAGGAAAAAGGCATTTGTTTTAACAGAGTTCACCAGAGACCAGACCATCTGGCTTCTGGAAGCAACAAAAAAAAGGAGATAACTGAGGTAACAGCAGTGAAAGAAGCTGGCTTGGAGAAACGCGCACGTATTACAGGCTACGCGCGGGAGAAGAGTTGCTAAGCTTAAAGAGAGCCCCCCGCCCGCCGATTGCTTTGAGACTAGCTATCGCCAACCGGGTGAGGGGGCATGGACAGCAAACAGGAAATGAATTTTGAAAGGGGTCTGCTTCAAACAGATGATGGCGGCACTGGCTGGGAGGTGCGAAATGTCAATCAAACATGCAACAGAGGTTAGGGAGGATAATGTTTCCCATTTTCCGCTTTGCCGCAGACCTGCGTGTAAGACAGACGGATGGCTCCTGCCTCTTTGCCCGCCTGTAAACACACCTTCGTTGACACGATGGGATGAGGCGTATCGATACAGCTCACGAGTAAAGCTGTCACGCACACAGACAGGCTGGGCTGACTGACTGAGGAGGTTCCCTGTAATTTAACCAGGCATTTAATCTTATGTTGCCTTACACCCCCCCCCCCCCCCCACCCCACGTCTGCATTTATAAGGGGCATTAATGTCAGGCTCAGTTAAATGTCAGCTGTAACTTTTTAATAGAAAAAAATGACACTAACTGGATTTGTTAGGATTGAGGGAGAGTCACTGTTAAATTTTGGGTTATTGTGTCGCTGAAATGCACTCAAAATATGACGAGAATAGCAATGCTAAAAGAGTGGTTCCTTGTGTCTATATTTGCATCAGTTTTCAAGGCTAAATCTGGGACTTCAAGGCTACATTTGTGTAAAAGAAAATGTAAAAACAGGAATAATTGCCTCTCACCATGAGGAACAGCCAAAGACTTGATGAGTCCCTCAGTTGGGAATGATTTTTTTTTTTTCCCGAACGACTGCAGCGATGCAAACACTGGGTGAGGTAGCAGGCGGAATGGCTCGTGCGCTAATGAAGAGTTCATAAAAAGAACGGAAACAAATGACACAAACAAAAAAGATGATGAGAGGAGGCTTTTCACAAGCTTCCCCTTGGTGCCTCACACACCTGCTTTCAGTCCGGAAGAGACGCATCTCGCTAACACATCCAATTAAACCCAACCGTTGCCAATTGTGCTCATTAAAACTGTTGCTCGCCTATTCGACTTTTTAGGGATTCTCACACGTTCCCTGCCCTCCTTGAGGAAACTGTCCACAAAATGTTCTCGCTGCCTGCTTCAGAGAACTTTGCCATGCCGAGCTTATAACAACTATTAGCCGGAGTTAATTTTTAATAATTATTTTTTTTACGCACTAAATAAATAGGATCTTGTTTAATCTGTGAAACAAAGCCATCGCCACACGCCTCCTCCCCCACGACGGCTACGTGCTGATTGACTGCTGCCGCTGATCTGTGACCTCCCACTTATTCTTTACTTCTCAGGGATTAGCAGCGGTGACAACCTCACAGGATCAATCAGCGATTCCGGCAAAGTCACTGCTCACGGCTTCACGCCCCACATCCGCTGTGGATTATGCGATTTGCTTATCGTGTTTGCACACGGTCGGTGGGTTGTAACAATGGCTCCCGCCCCCTCCCGGCTTGGAATTAGGAGTCCAATTAAATGGGCACGTAAGGGCGGCTTCCTCTACATGCTTTACGTTGCTTTTGTGACCGATCACAATGAGTGTGTGTTGGGGGGGGGGGGGGGTGTTTATGAGCCTTGAATATACCATTTAGGATCATAGAGGACTTTAGTGTTTTTATGGTTCTGTCCAAAACAGTTTAATTTTGATACATGCTTGGCGTATCAAAGCATATCCTTCCGGTTTCACGTGGTAGTGAATCCTCCTGGTGACCCTCACTTTAACAGTTCCGACCTGCATGACCTTGCTTTTCCAGTTAGGCCTTCGGTGTGGCGTCATAACAACCGGCGTGGTTTTCATTGCCACGTATGGAGCGTATCGGCGATTCCCGGACTGCTGGGACCCACACCAAACCTGAGACCGTAAAAGGTAAATTACGTGTTTGACGGCAGTGGTCGAATTTACGGCCGCCTCGAGATTAATCGGCGCTGCTGTTGCTGTGTCGTTTTCCTGGTCGCCATGGCGCCTGTACAGAATAATGAGCAGTCCTATTATAGAGGTGGCCGACGGTTAGATTATCAGTCACGAGGTGATGCTCCTCCTCTTTCCTGCTGACCTATTTTCTTCATCAGGCTCCCCAAACAGCTTCTGACTGGCTTTTCTGAGCTTTATTAAGAGAATCAGTCACCTTTTTTTTTTTTTGCTTGCAGTCTCCCATCGCATGCGCTTATCCACAGTGCCTGTCTGGAAATCACCTTTCTGGGTTTCAGTTCCAAATGGCGCCCCCTGCTGAATGGAGGCCATATATGCTTGAACCTCGTCCTTGTCTTGTTAGCACACCAAGATGGGCCAGGCAGTCCGCCGGTGACTTGCGAGGACCCGGAACGTCGTCCGTGGCTGATTTCCCGGCCCGCGCTCAGCCTGGAACTGGAGTGCTTTAAAATGCGTCACCGAGCGGCTTCCTCTGGACGCAGTCTGCCCACTGGGGAATCCAGCAGGAAGCTCGGTGCCATTCTCTCAACCTTCACTCCCAGCAGTGGTTCCCAGTGCCTAGTTTATGGGGGGACAACGTGGAGGTGGATGGGGGTGGATTAGAGGGTGAAATAATCAAACAGAGAAAGATAAATAAATATTAATCTACACCTTGAGCATCAGCTGGTGGATTGGAAGTGTGTGGGGGGGGGTTTCTGTGGGCAGCTCATCTGACGAGAGATTATTCCGCGTCCTGCGGCAGCTTATCCCCTCGAGATTGTGTTCTCCAGGCTTCTCTGCATAGATGAGCGTCTTTGGGGGGGGGGGGGGGGTAAAAAAAAAATTTACTTGAGAATTAATCCCCACAAACCCCCAGCTTATGTGGGGGGCACCAAAGCCGGGGAACAGGTCCCACGGTG
>JABFEA020000130.1:21974927-21989269 GCA_019775915.2 Cyphomyrus plagiostoma | reverse complement strand
CCCCCCCCCCCCCCCCCCCCCCCCCCCCCCCCCCCCCCCCCCCCCCCCCCCCCCCCCCCCCCCCCCCAATAAAACAATTTCCGTGAGCATTAATCCCCACCAAGCCCCAGCTTCTGAGGCGGGCACCACAGCCTGGGACACGGTGCCACGGTGGAGGGCACGTGGATTTTTGCCAACGACAAGATGACGGGTCAACGCGGCGGTAGCCACTGCTTTGCGGAACCGCAGCTGCGTTCGAAGCATCTATGTCACTGCGCATCTTACTTGATCCCTAAGTCCCCAGACAGACAGCTCCTGGGTCGGATAATTGGATTAATCTGAAAACAAGCACATTATAATGAATAAAATATCAGTATGATGAAGTAAACATCAGTGAATAACTGATAAACATCTCTGCCGTGGCCTGACATCCCGTCCAGGGTGTCATCCTTCTGGCTCACCATGACCTAGTACAGGATAAGTAGATGAAAGACAGATTAATGGATTATAAATAGCTGGAATTTACAGTACACAATTTAAAAAATCAGCATGACACACGACGTCTAAATTGTCTTTCATAACTTTGCCGGAAGGAAAATAAAATGTGGCAAGTGGTGAGACTCTTTCTCCGACAACCATAAATTACACTCCATTTGCGGAGCGTCTTCTAAAGGTCGTCGTCTCTCTGCGAAGAATTCATAGCTCGCCGATCACCGGGAACCGCGAACCAGCAGGCACGCGGGGATCGTGAATGTACAGATTAGTAAATGTTGTAATGACGTTAGTGGCAGAGTAAGAGGGCTGCAGGCGGTGATGCCCCAAGGAAACGAATTTGCTTGTAAGTCAGCGAGCCTGTATCCACTGCTCAGCCTGTCCTGCTTCATCTCCCTATCCCCGTGTCATGCTCCTCTTCGCCCTCCCAATGAGAGAGTTCCGGCACATTCTTTGCATTATAATGAGCATAAAGTGGAATGCATTAGGTTTGGGTTTTATGGAGGGATCAGCACTGGTGTTCAGGAGGCCGGAGTCCTTAAGCGGGATCCAGGGCTACGTCATAAAAGCAGATCATGTGGCAGATTATGCAGACAGTTTAGACAATTTAATTTAGATTTTGTCTGCGGTCTTCGGAAGCCAAATGACCCCACATAACCAGAAGATAATGCTGGCCGGATGGCAGATGCGGCCTTCGTAATGTGCCAAGGTCACTTTGTTAACACATCACCCATGATGGGACATGCTGAATACAGGGAAGGGAGCAAACAGAATCGTGGGTACAAAAATTCACCACGGCACAGGAATGCATTCTGGGAAGCATGACACCAATAAAACCAATCCTAATGGTTCCAGGTGCCAGGGGGGAGTTCAAACTTGACGTTTTAGCTGAGCAGCCCTAGCAGAACATGAATCTGTTTAAAGGTCATTATGGGCAAAAGTTTTTCAGATAAAATGGAATGCTTCTACTCAGAGATATCGTCAACATCTGGACCACTACAGTCGCACATTTGCATGGAGAAGTGTTCGCGCGTCTGATATTTACTCACAGCGGCCAGCCGGTGACCCGCATCACCGAGTGTCGCGTTGGTGACGACCGCATGCAGAGGGCGCATATGCTGCTGCAGATACAAAGCTACCCTGCAAAATTAACGGCCATTCATTACGGAGGACAGCTGTAAACTCTCTGGATCTCCAGGGGACCTGAAAAAAAAAGCTGATTAGGAAAACAGGGAGACACTGAGCCAGTGAGCTCTGCATTTCTGCCACTAATGAGAAACGCTGGCGAACATTAGAAGGTTCCATGCGTTAGGTGATGATCTGAGGACAGCGGGATGCTGGATGAAGCCTATTCATCCTGCCCATCACTGTGTCTGTCCTCACGCTTCAGACCACACAATGTCGAGAACAGATTTGACAGGGCCTCTGCCCCATGTGCACATTTGTTGGTCAGCTGATCTCAGTGGCCTCTCATCACAGGGAGCTTCAGGGGACCTGCTGTTTCTTGTCAATGTACTGTACTGGGCTGGTGTCCCATTCAGGATGTCCCCCACCTTGCTCCCAATGCTTCCTGGGATAGACTCTAGGCTGCCAATCACCCTGTCCTGGATAAATGGTTATAAGGAAAATGGATGGATACATGGATGGATATTCGTAGTCTTTCTCTTAAAGGAATTTTAAGACAAATTGACACAGCTGGTCCACAGCATGTCAGTAACACACTCTGACTTTTGGTGCTTAACTCTTTCTTTCATTGTAGTTTCACTGTAGATGTTCCTGCTTCCTTGTCATGTTTTTTTTTCCGTTTTCCACCCCGTGACAGGTAACAGGCCTCGAGCCCAGCCTGGCGTTTCTGCTGTGACGTCTGATAGGCATCCAGCTGTTCACAGGGGTTCCCAACACCCAATGTGGGGGCTGCGCGTCACCGTCGCAGACGAGGAAAATGAAACGCCGGCAAGGCTGTTTCGGGAGCTTCCCGTGTGAATTCCGACCCGGCGTGGAGAATATTCCAGAAGGCCGTCTGCTGAGGCGGTGGTTTTAGTCGAGCCGTCCAGTGCAGCCATTTGCTTCTCCGGTGCTGTGTCACTGCTGGGTGTGTTGTGCAGGTCAGGGACCGTAAGAACTCCAGGATTAGGGAGTAGCATCATATTTATCTGAAAGAAAAGGCAGGGCTTAGACCCCAACCAGAGGGTTTGCACCCTATCAGTGACTCAGGCGTGTTTGTAGGATGGAAGCTGTCCGGAGTGTTTGGAAAATGGGTTACATGCTTAGTCCTGGCAGCAAGGGGATTATAGTCAGAGTCCCGGGATGGATACAATCCCACCTGGAATTTTACCAAAAATCTGTTTATCACAAAGTAGTTTCTTACGAGACCACCCCCCCCCCCCCCAAACCATCTCTGGGACAGGACATCTAGGCCAGTTTTCATTCCAGTGCTGTTTTAAGTCTCCAAAATGGACCTCCCTCAATAAAAAATGCAGAAGTAGTTCTGGATTGTAGTCTTAATATTTCCATTTTCAAAACACAGAGGCAAAGAAACCGTTTGAAACGACGAGGGTAGTACTGCACACCCCATCTCTGACACACACAGTGGCACGTGCGCGCGCGGGAGGGGGCATATATATGGTGGCTCAAACTCTGCTCTCAAATAAAGGTATATGGGAATATTGGATCACTTCCACAAAACACACACTCTCTCTCACATACACTCATATGGAAGCCTGGACACTATTTTAATCTCATCAGCCACATACAGAGATAATTCCCAGCTGGAATTTGCCCAAACATTTCCTGACAGGCCAAGGTTTAAGCAGAGCCGCCTTTTTCATATTTAAAGTCAAAGGGCAGAGCCAGACATCTGCCGACACCGGCAGCCAGGATGCGACGACATGTTTTTGTATTATTATTGTGATTTTTTAATGTGCTATCAGTGTGCCTTCGAGGTGCATATTAAAAGCAGGTCGCAGTGCTCAAGGTACAGCGATTGAAATCAGCCGCCATAATCTCTCACCGTTAACCGCTTTCAGACAAATACGATATTAATCCCGTTGACAAAGAGCAGCCTTGTGTTTGTTCTATAAGGGAATTTGTTCCGTTTTATATGGCGGGGGGTGGGGGCGGTGCCACATCAGATGCATCATAGGAAAATACGGAATGTTCTGCTTTATGCCTATATGCTATCTGATTATCTCCAGCCGTTTCTGTCAGAAATCATCTTTTATTCAGAGGCCGGGCTGGTCAGTGAGTCCTTCCTTGCGCTATTTGGTCGTCATGAATAAAACATGGTGGCTATCGGTTCGTTGTGTTAGGTTTCAGGTGTTTTCGTTTGAAAATGTAAAAGGGACCCATTTGTCATTTGAACAGGGAGACAAGCAGAAGCCGGTGTCTACACGGACGCGGGGAGATTCGGGGGTGGACGCCCACGCTTCCGGTCACAGGTCACGTGACTCGGTGTGACGACGCTAGCCGAGGGGCTCAGAGGGACCGTATGGGATCACAGTGGGAGGGGCGAAGCGTAGGGGGCGGGGTGGCGGATAGTTCCAGACAGCATTAGCCGTGAGTCAAAACCTATTAAAAAATGAAAAAAAAAAATCCAAAACAGCTGATATATTTGGGTTTCCAAAAAATCCTGGAAAGGGATTGCAGAAAGGATCATTAGACACAAGTAAATATTTACTTTTCGAATGTCGCGATTGCCAGATAGAGATTGGGAAGCTTGTATGAATTTTGTACATATTGCAGTCACATAAAGTATTTAAAAATTTATACACTTCTGCCTTCTGAAATACTTTTGCCAAGTAAGTGAGTTTTAGGGAAACTGTTCCTCCCTCAGCAAGCAATGCTCCTACTCTCATCCGGGGGGGGTAACGGCGCTGAGTCCTGTACCGAGCGTTTGGAGACAAGCGGCTCGCGATCTGTTCCGCGAAGAGCCACGTCGCCGCCGGCCGTTCGCTGTTTGCTCGTTTAACACTTCCCGAGTCGACGTTGTGGGGAGAAATAAAGTTGACATGTCCTCCGGGTTCCTCGAGTGGAATTTCACATAAGAGTTTTTTTTTTTATCGAATGTTTCCTTTGAGATAGGATTTTCCTGTTATTGCTTCTTAGCCCACGGGAGATTTACGAGATAGCGACAGGAGATGGATGGTAAATGTATACTATCAAAGCTGAGCAGCTCTTCACTAACAGCAAGGTCACCATCACTGTGTCTGCACGACATATTCATACATACCTTTTATTTTATCAATTTTTTTCCATCTGAAAAAACAGGAATCGCTCCTCACTGGCCAGGATTTGAGCCTGAACTGCAGACTGATTCAGAAAGAATAGAATAAGAGTGTATAGAAGACTAATGCAAAAGTATATACATTTGGCATATGGGAACTGATTGAATTCCTGTTAAGAAGTCTGAAAGGAAGTCTATCATATCCCGACTGTGTGGTTTTTGTTCCCTGCTATTGCTGACAGTCTGCATTTCTCTCAAACCGTTACCAAAAAGGAAATGTTTCATGAATCCTTTATTTCATGCACCAGTAAGAGCACAATGAAAATTAGTGCTGTCACAGGATCTTATCTGTGCACAGTGCAAAATATCACAATCCGTACCTCCCCAGAGATGGCAAGAGAGCCAGCTGTTATGTATTCTGCATACATTCTGTCTTCCTGCAGAAACTGGGATTATTACTCGACAACACGTCCTGTCCTGTGCACTGAAATAGGCACGGCTGGTTGGGATGCAAAGAACAGCTAATATTCAGTTTGCTAACTGATTAGGTGTATCTGGGTCTTCAGGAATGCAATTTTGACAGTGCATTTCAGCCTGTGAGCCGAGTGATGGAAATGATATTCCGTCCTTCCTGAATGTCCAAAAGGAGACACAGTTTTGAATGGAGCATCAGACTTGATTGTCTGAGATAATCATGGGTGAAAGCCATAGTCAGTGAGTAATGTGGTAACAAATCATAATAATAATCATAAAGTCAGATTATAATCTTTGGTTTTAACATTGGATTACGACGTACAGCGCTTAATCAAAAAGAAATTGAAAAGGCGCGTTTCTTTTTTATTTGTTGTTGCTGTTCAGAGGAAAAAGAAAGATGATAACCTCATCTCTGCGAGGGAACAGATGATTCCTGTTTGTGGAATAAAATCTTTGAAATTTGCAAATTTATATATGTAGATGTAGGAAGCAAGCAGGTCAAAATCAACTGAGGACACAGTTTGATACATCGCGGCCCCCATATCACTGTTTTACCAAGTTACTGCTGTGCTGTGCTGAAAAGACGTTTCTAAACTCTGAAGACGGGCCCACCTGAGGTTTCAAATATCGTCTGCTTGAGATAAACCTGGCGGGAAATGTGGGCACGAGGGCAGCCAAATAAATGATTTCCCCCTCTATCGAATTCAGCCACCTAGACACGATAGCAGGACAACAGTTTAAAATATCACGCTGGTTTGGTGTCATCTCCCCACTTTGCGGGAACAGAGCGCTTCGAGTGCAGATGTGTGGAGGAGATATCAATGAAAGGGGCAGAACATACCACCGGCTGCTGATGTAGCATCCCCCCCCCATGCCCCAATCCCCCCAGAACAAACTCGTGGAGAGAATATCCATTTTCCAACAGCAATTCACTCCTCAATTCAAACATGAGATGAAGGGAGGAGAACGAAGTCCTGAGGCTGACGATCAGGCCCAAGCGCGACAGGCAACAGCGATGACAACGCCTTCCCTTTCATTAAACCTAGCTTAGTACAAGTGGACACAGGCTTTGCATTTCTGTGTGTGCCGTGGGCTTTTTTGGCCACGCACGCTGCTATTTGTAGTCACTGAACGACACCCTGTGGCTGTTTGTGCTGCAGACTGCTCCCGACGGTACTTATTTACCCTACAGTAAGTATCCAGGTCCACCACAATCAAATCGGAAAGAGGGAAGTATGTGTTGAGTCCGATCATTGGTCGTGGATGACATCCATGACCATGTTCTGTCTTTGATTCGAGACACCATCATGATGTCATAGGAGAAGGAGTCACTGGAATTTCCTGTGGTGATTGACTCCACCGGGGCGGCATGGTGGTGCAGTGGTTAGCACTGTTGCCTCACACCTCTGGGACCTGGGTTTGTGTATGTGGAGGTTCCTCTGGTTTCTTCCTACAGTCTGAATTGCTTGTAGATGCGAGGGTGCGAGTGCCCTGGTGCCCTATGATAGGTTGGCACCCCATCTAGGGGTGCTTCCTGTCTTGTGCCCATAGCATCCAGGATTGGCTCAAACCCTCTGTGACCCTGAATAGGACAATCGGTTACAGGAAATGGATGGATTAACGGCACCTGTCCCTCCACCAATCAGACACTGACAAAATCGCCGTCAGGAGAATGGTTGCACGGCTTGGATTCTGCCGTGTTACCAGAGCGAGGGATGAGGAAGTGGGAGAACAGATGACAAATAGGCAGATCACAGCTGCGGCAGACTGGGGGGTCGGCGGGGGTGTAGGTTATTCAGCGGGGGTGTTTATTTATTTCATTATTCTATTTATCATGTCGCACTGGCAAAAAGACACAGCAGAGTGTGGGCCGGCAAGGAAAATGTCAGGTATTTACATGGGCTGGCATTAACAACACCTAATGAAGCTGAGAAGAGTTCATTATCTTCCGGCGGACAGAGAAGGAGCTGCCTGGCTGGGAGGAATTTAGGAGCGCACTCAGGAGACTGGGAGCGGGAAGCACCCGCCAAGCCGCACCCGCCAAGCCGCACACGCCAAGCCGCACACGCCAAGCCCCACACGCCAAGCCGCACCCGCCCGCTATTTGCCCTTCACCGCTTTTCCAGGTGAACCCCCGTCTTCTGCACGAGGACCTCACAGGCAGGGCTTCTGCACACGCCGGGGTCACTTAAGGTCACCGTCGCCCAGATATCCTTATTGTCTTTTCTGTAATTTTCTCTCTTTGCTTAGCTACTTAGCACAACTTTTTGAGTTTTTTGTTTATTTGAGCAATTTAAATATATTGTAACACCTTGCATTAACCGCACCTTCATAACGCTTTTAAAATGCATTCGTAGAACCTTCAGTGCACCTTTATAATGCATCAATATAGCATTCATAGAACATTCATAAGCAGCATGTAAGTATACTTTAACATCCAAAGACACTTCAACAGCTGTAGCATACATTAATAGCAAACATTATATGATAATAACAAGCATTATAAACATATGTGACATATGTTATTAATGTATATTAAGGCCATTAAGGTATGTTAAATTAAGGTATTCATGCTGCATATGAATGTTCTATCATTGCATTATGAAGGTGCACTTAATGTGACGCGTTAAATATTTTTTTAGTTAATATGGGTTAACCAAAGGTAACAAGGAATCTGTCAGGTTTGCTACTTTATCTTGGTGGGGGCCTGGGGCATGCTGTATGGCTGTGGGACATGGGGTTAGCAAAAGTCACTCCAGTGACGTCAGCTGTCAGCCCTGCCACCCATTTTTTTGGGGGGTGGGGGGGTGGGGATGAACTGCGATACAAACACATCAAAAAACAATAAACAAGGGTAAGAAAATGGACAGGCGGAAGATATCACAGCATCAGGATGTTCTGGCAATTAGCTTTCAAGATGACCTCATACTGAGAGAGAGAGAGAGAGAGAGCCCCAGTGAGAAAAGTGCAGATCATGCACCAATTGTTATGTGCTCTGACGGAAGACAAACATGATTTCAAAGTCAACGGCAGTATTTTCAAAATATATATAGCAAAGGCTGACTAAGATCATCTATACTCCCCTGCAGGCTACTATTTCATCATACTGCTGAACAGTGCCTCTTGATAGTATACACGAAAAAAAATCACACGCGGGGAAATCTCACATGTGTCAACGACGTAAATCGCACCATTCAAAAGCATTCAGGGTATATAATTTCTTGCATACAGCTGTTTTATTTAATTGCTTAATAGTTTAGTCGGAATTTGGTGCCTCTGTGGTTGATTAATCTTAATGAAGTTTTAATTTTCACTAGTATTTCGAAGTGTGCAAATTAATCAAACTGCACAGAAGTAGCTAATTTTGTTGCTGGTATTGTTTATGTAAATGTGTAATTAGGGAGTTTGCTCAAAGGATCTGTACAGCGTAGATGGAGCTAACTCTGGCATTAGACCAAGGTTTACATGCAATTTCCAAACCAAACGTGCAAGAACCAGATATGGAGCCAGACTGGACCAGGGCAAACCTGAGAGAAAGAGCAGTAGGTAGAGGAGACCATGAAAGGGTGGGGTTGTGTTTAAGCATTTATATGGGTGTGCAAGAAGGTCAGGATCCTGCGCTTCAGATGCATACTGAGCTTGTCCAGGTAGCAATCACTACATCGAGAGGAGAGGGTGGAACACAATCATTTGCTTAGCTACCGTACTCAACTGGGACTGGTGGCAAACCCCTAATCTGGGGTTTTCCATACAGTACGACATGGAGACATGGTTCCTTTCGCATGGTTTGTGCTCCTTTCAAACCACTAATCGCTTAAACGGATTGCTTATCACAGCCAATTAACACAGGCACTAGGAGTTCCTTCCCCGTTTTTCTGAGGCCTGGAAAATGAGGCGGATTACTCCGCCGCAAACCACCCCCCCTCCCCCAGGTAGCGTCCCTGTAAGGCTTTGGAGCTAGATGGCCCCACATCCCGGAGCCTGACTTTAGGATTTGTGAAAGTGTCTATTAATGGCGCGTAATGCTTAAGCCACTAGGAGCTATCGCTATGCATCATTCGCTGGCGGTGGAGGACTCCGGAGATGCCGGGACCCCCCGCCTGACGGCCTCCAGCAGAGGCCATTTCCGTAGAGCGGCCCCCGCCTTTTCGCGCGGCAGTGTTTTCTAGCACTTTCCTCTGTGGGGACGTTCGCCTTGAAAGACCCCGGGGGCCAAATCAGTCACCCGCCAGCCCACAAGGACTGCAGCCGACAATCAGGGCAGGACCGGCCGCTCGCAGGACCACCCGCCACAGTATGTCGGCACTTCCCCTCCCTCAGGAAAAATGGGGGGGGTGAGATGCAGGAGGAGGTGGAGGGGACTGGCAGTCTAAAAGGCTCGCCATTCCAGATTGGAAGTCAGGAGCACTGTGGAGATGGGGAGTCATTTTATTTTTGCTCCTCCTAACTACACCTGGAGATCCATTTCTAACCTCCCCCCCCCCACCCCTGCTTTGGAGTCAGGCTGTTGATCAAAACTGAAGAAGAAAAATAAACAGCAATAAACAGATTATGTCTAAGCGGTAAGGGCCGCAAGGCAGCAGTATATTACCGTTATATACAGGCACAGTTGGATGTCCCGAATGGACCAATCAGAAAGGAGGACCAGACCGATCCGCTTAATAAAAAACTTTTATTTCCCCTATCCAGTCGTCATGGCTTCCTTCACGCTCGACATTAGCCAAGCAGCGCGTGGCGCTGGCTGCCTTCGGCCATGTGGGAAGCCGGGAAAGAGGGAGCGTGCTCCCTGAGGCTGAGGCAGCCCGGAAACTACATGGAGGGCAATTCTGTGTCGTCAGGGGGGCAGCCATTTGGGGGCTCATCCGGATGCCTAGAGCACTATCCCCTCAGGACTGGCCACATGAGGCACGGCTCTGAGGGATTAATTGGCCTTTGGGAGGATATATATGGATAATATAAAAAAAGATCAATAGAAAAAATCAGAAGCTATAAAATGTGACAACATTCCAGACTCAGTATTCTAATTCCCCATTCATGATTCTAATCATTTTTACACCTTCGAACACACTTTTACGTTCACATGCGCACAGCACGATTTCATGGCATAAATCAAATTATACGACTGTGCAGTTGCCTGCGCTGTCCTCTAGGGGGTGTTCTGCGATGGGCAGTGGAAGTGCCCCATCAGTACTGCCATGGTGCAGAGAGCTGACAGGAACCTATCCGAGAGCGACCTGCGCCCCTGCACACACTGAGCGTGTGTCACGCACATGTGCTGCGGTGACGTTTTCCCGAACCTGTGCGGACTGACGCCTGCGGCACAGCCCCACATTCTGCGTGGCGCTGGAATCAAAAGGCACGGCAATTATCAGCTCGTGGAGGAAGGCTGTTATTTATTTTTGTTTATTTCTCTCCTCCCGCCTCGCTCCACGGTAATTTAACACATTTTATCCCTGTGCTCAGATAACAATCTCCTCCACAGTTATTTCAGGGGCTGTATCGGCCAGTTCCATGAATATCTAATCAGTGGAATTTTTGTAGGGGCTTCATTACAGTATCCCATCCTTGCCTGGTCCTGTAGGCGAGCGGCAGAAATCTCATCTCATCGCTGTGGTCGGTAAAACACACACACACACATACACACACACACACACACTCTGCCCCCCCAAGGTCGCCTACTGAAGTGCCTCGTCTGTAGCCATTCCAGGCCCATGGCTCTTGGTGACATGGTGACAGACTGCGTAGCCCCTCCCCAGGCTCCCACCGCATGGGACACGGCACGACCTCATCCTCCAGCTACACTGTTTCTGCTAATGATCGGCCGACACAGCAGACCAACAGTTTAAGATGCATGTTTAGCAAAAGAAGGAGAAAAAAAAACAGTTAAATTCGAGTTTTGGAAAGAAATACAATCACACTGAATGCTCTGTGGAATAAAGGACACCGTTCTGTATGTCAGAATGTGTATTTTTGGGATGGGAGGGGCCTTCATTCTATATTTAATCATATTTCTCAGTAAGGGGTGGTGGGGACACTCAGATTTAAGGTGAAAGTGTGCCCCCCCCCATACATATGGGTTCTGTTTGTGTTTGTTTACCTGTCCCCACAGAAATAATGACCCTAAAGGCAAGCATCGAATGCTAATTACATAACCAAATGATCCTGAGTGAAAAACAAATCCTTTATAAACTTCAAGACAAACTTTCTCATCTCGCGTATTTACATGCGCTTGATGTCCAGCTGTTTTCCTTTTTAATGAATTAATTAGTTTGATTACCATTTAAAACGATTCCATGACAGGGGTGAAACGGATGTCAAAAGAATGCAGGGTTATGGGTCAATCACTTGGTTCCAGAAACAGCCTAAACACTCATGTCCTTTGTTTCAAGAGATCAAAGTAAATTTCTCAGAGCAAACTGACCTTAATTTGGTTTAACCAACACTTCATTAACAAACAGCAGAAAGCAGTGAAGTCTTATTTGATGTTACTGAAGTATGTTTATTTATTTTCACTCCGGTAATCGTGCGCTAACGTGAGTTGGGCCCAACACTGTCGCTTGCTTACAGCAAGTCCTCGTGTCTGTTTAACAGCACTCGAGTCGTACGATTTGTTCAACCAGGGGCTCAGATCGAAGCCAATTAATTAAACAGGTCGGGTGAGAAACTCCCCTGATGGGACCAGAGTCAGAACACTGCTGCACACAGAACGTCCCCATCACCACACACACACACACACACACACACACAGTTTATGCAGTCTTCTTTCTGATATTTCTGGATTCTAGCACATCCAAAATGGAATACATTAAGCTTATCTCCGTATAATGACATCTGCTACTTCAGCGGTAACGTAAAGCATGTTTATACTGTCTAAGCACCGGTATGACCTGCAAGTAAATAAAAAAGACACATTTCTTAGTGGAATGAGGACAACATATTTATCGCTAAATATTTAATTCCACCAAGGCTCAGTCCAGCTTCTACCGGGGCTCAATAGCTGCTACCAAGCTGGTTTCAAGGTGGTATTAACATGGTTCATTGAAGGGATGAGGATCGGCACGAGCCCCCCCACCAGTTAGGCCACGGCCCCACCCTCTCCCCGCTGAGCGAAAGCCCGGCTTCCCAGCATCCCCGGCTGCTCCGCTTTCCCTGCACTGCAGTCAGCCCAGCAGCTGGTCCTGGGCTTTGCCAGTGGCTGCCACCAGTACCACCTGCCACCTTGCCCCTTACTGCCCCTCAATACCCCCCTCTGTGGATCTGCCCTGTTCTAAGGGTCACCGATTGTGGAATGGAGCCCCCCGGTGTTAGGAATGCACACAACAGGCCAAGAACATAAAAACTACCCTGACACAAAAAAGAAAAAAAAAAAAAAAAAACATTCCTTATGAATTTAAGCTGCAATAGCCTCCGTGTCGTGGTTTGGTTACTCAATCACTTAGTGATGAGCAGTCCTGTCCACACACCCATCTCAAAGGTGGCTGCCAGTTAGTCAATTAAATTACTACCAGCACTCATGAACCTACAAAAAACCCCATGCATCCTGGGAGAAGGAGGACAATGCTTTTACACAGCAAAGCAGACGGGCTGGTAATACAATAAGCCATCGACCCTCCCGTGACTCCTGAAGAATCACATAAAGCACAAAAGTAAACGATCAGGGATCTGGGGTCATCTTCTGTTAGGCTCTGATGTTTTAGGGAATTAGAACTCCTGATGTTTACCTACTCTGATGCCCTGATCACTTTAAACCGTAGGTGAATGATGGAGAGCACAGATTGATTGTCAGTTGTTTTTTTCCCTATTTTATCCACCACTGCTAAAACAAAACAAGCCCCCCCCACCCCCAGAGATACATTTAAATAACCTTTAAGTCACTGCACCTGCAAATAAATGGACCTGAGTGACCGGTGCTGAGTATAAGGAATGCAAAGAATGTACCGGAAAGTAATTTTTCCCAATCCGGACCTCAGCGACCCACAGTCGGTCCACGCTTCTGCAGTGGGAGCTTGGTGGAACCAAAGGCATGGACTGACTGCGGGTCTCCAAGAACCAGCCTGGGAAACAGACTCTAAAGGCTCTAAGCCAGTGAAGAAAGGAACACAACCCCGTCCTCCTGCGCCTTCCCACGGAATTTAAGTGGGGCTGAGGCTCTAAATGGCCGATATGATGTGCTTTCTGACTTCTCTGACATAAGATATAAGATCTGTCACCCTAACTGAGAAATGCGGCAAACACTGCGCAGCCTGTTAAATCTTGTGCAGGAAACAGGAAGGTGGTCTTTTAATGATTTGCTGTTAAGTTTTACAGTGTTTATTTAAGCACCTGCTTGCGCTGATCTTTCTGCTTTGCTTTTTATTGCTTGAAACATACTCAGCAACATTTCTTTAACCTTACTGCGGCTGACAGCCATCGTTTTTATGGTTCTAAACACTATCTCTGAATAGCAAAGGCCCCCATTTTTTTCTTCTGTTCCCTCCCAAGCTGCAGATTGATATTCATGTCTAGTTGTCAGTAGTGCCAAATTGACAACTAAATTAGGATCTTAATTCTTTGTTTTTTTTTAGAAAAGAAGCTGACAGTTATGTCTCTGTGAGATCTATTTGTGAAGTAACAAAAAAAACGTTCTTAAAGAATATTCATTAAAACTTTACTTAAAGCAGTCATATAAATGCATTATAGATACCCTTGTAGTGCATTGTAATGCATTCATAAAGTATTATAAACACAGGCATAACACATTATAGCCACGTTCATTGTGCATTATGAATGGTCCCAGCTATAATGCACTATGCACTTTATATTATTCCTTTATCTAAAGTGTTACAGAATATTCTACACTATGTTGATTTAATCACTATGTTGATTTGCTCCCCCAGCCCCACCAGGAGTCACTAAACCCCCCAGGAAGTAGGCATCTTATTGCCTTATCAGTTCAGCAGGGGACAAAATGAAATGTTCTCTTATATAACCCTCAAACGTTTCTTAAAACAAAAAAAACTTTCCTTTCATGCAGTCGTCCGACGTCCTTCTGACAACTCAGTAGCAAATGAAGTGGCTCACTTTGGCTTTGGGGTTTTCAGCCTTTATAAATTGGGCTACTGTGGCGGAGCCAGGCCATTGGGGGGCAGGAGTGAGCGCAGAGCTAATGGGCTGCTGTGGCGGAGCCAGGCCATTG
>JABFEA020000130.1:21960432-21974827 GCA_019775915.2 Cyphomyrus plagiostoma | reverse complement strand
GGGGGCAGGAGTGAGCGCAGAGCTAATGGGCTGCTGTGGCGGAGCCAGGCCATTGGGGGGCAGGAGTGAGCGCAGAGTTAATGGGCTGCTGTCGAAAGCACAGAAAGGCAGTATTTACACCCTGAGGTGCGGCACATTTTAGTTGCCTGTTCTCATTTCTTTTTTTTTCTGACCAGTGTTGTTTATTTACCTGCTTATTTATTTATTTTTCACTAAAATAATGGCTTTTGTGCCGATGCAGGCAGCGCTCAATGGCGCAGAGTTAACAGCGGGACAGAAACACAGTGGAGATTTTAAGCCGTAATTAACCTGATTATAGAGGTATCCCAGAAAACAGATGCAGATGATTTAATCTTGTAAACAAAAGCTTAAAACATTTTTTGTTTCGTTTAAAATTGCCCACAACTTTTTTCCCCTGTATTTGTCGATAAAGTATTGTGCTTGCAGTGAAAGAAAATTGCTTTTGGCCAGTGAGGAGCTGTCATTCACCACTCTCTGGCTGCTTTCTTTGCATAACCAGGATGTGTTTGCTCAAAATATTAAGTATTAAATAATTAATATTAAGTATTAAAATTTTAGACCATCAATAATCTAAATCTCACAGCAAGTAAATACAGCACTGGAAAAAATTAACAGACCACAGCACAATTTTTTGTTTCAGTCATTTATTAATTTATGGGTGTGAATCTGTGAATAATATATTTTCTTTTTTGCAAACTACAGCCTGGTCCTTCCCTGTTTCTCATTAATGAAGGGCTTCTTCCTTACTTTACGGGACTTTAATCCTACTTCCAAGATACACACTGCCCTAGCAGTGCACTTTACACCTGCACTTAATGTTCCCCATTCCTTTAGAATGTCATCCTACGATTCATGAGAAATTGTCAGATAAGTTGACAGTCATGTCTGGCATAACAATGTCACTTCTGCCCTCTGCCTGGCTGGTTTCTGGTCGTTCCCAGTGTCTCCTGCTTCAACTTGTTCTTGTGTACTGCTACCTGAAAGCAACCTGCTGCTCAGCATAGCCTTCTGCCAGCAGAACCAGGATTAAACCAGGATTTGCAGATTTGTTTAAAAATATACAGTGGCCTTTTATTTTTTTTCCAGGGCTGTACATCAATGTATCATGTTTTTCAATGCTGTGGACACGACTTTTTGTATTGGCCACTAGGAGTTAAAATCTTCTGCATACAGACTGCAGTGCAGCTTAATTAACCAAAAAAATCAGTCTCACATGGTTTTATCGACTCATTAACCATACAGAAAAGCAGAGCTGAGGCAGGGAGAAGACTCTCACTGTCAATACATAACGTTTTATATAACCTACGTAAAAGAGCATTTTTTTCCCTCAAAACATTGCAATTATGAAGCCAAATTGGATGCAGGACAAAAAAATTTTTAGAACTTGTGAAATGAGGATTCCTGACGTTGATTCCAGTGGATTTCAGTTTTTGAGTGAAAGTACTATAATACACTGCAGCATGAAAAATCCACTCATGACACTCAAGTGACACAATGGATAGACAGTGCATCTTTTAAAGTGCTTTTACAGTTTCTAATAAACTAATGCAATGCATTAAAATAAAATGCCACACATCCTCCATTTAATTGACTTTTTTTGCGTAAAATAAATTAAAATATGGCCTGATGGTAATTTGGGGGGAAAAATGGTTGTATTTGCACATTGGTGATGGAAATGGGTCCATGCAGCATGAAAACGTGTCCGGCTGAACAGAAAAGCTGCACTATATTCAGTGCAATTTGCATCCACTGGAAGACGGTGTTCTTTCGACTCCTAAACCTATCCATCCCTCTGATTAGAGGAGAGCCTATCAAATGGGCCAAAGGCGGCCCAAGCTGTCGAGGCCTTTTTGGAGAATGCGGGGCTCATGTGGCCGGATCAGTGCCTTTAAAGGAGGGGGCATTAGCTAGATAATGACCCTCATGGCTGCAAGGGATTTAAGCCTCTTAGCAGATGCATTCTGAATGACTTCTTGACAGGCGACTTCACGGTCCTCTTGCTCTTATGGTAGCTGTAATAGCATGTGATATGTCTTATAGAAGTGGGGGGTGTCAATTCAGGGTGGGGTAAAATCAGGAGATGACGGCACTCATTTACCTCACCTCTGCCATATTATTGATCCTGTAAGATGGGGATCCCTTCTCTTTCTCTAACCCCAGAACACTCACCCAGACCTTGATGCCCAGAGAAGGGCTCTGTTATTTCAGTGGGGCGGTACATGGAGGGACTAAGACAGGCTCAGCGGGGAGGTACATGGTGGGACAGACACAGGCTCAGCGGGGAGGTACATAGGGGGACAGAGACAGGTTCAGTGGGGCGGTACATGGAGGGACAGAGACAGGCTCAGCCGGGAGGTACATGGATGGACAGAGACAGGCTCAGCGGGGAGGTACATGGATGGACAGAGACAGGCTCAGTGGGGTGGTACATGGGGGGACAGAGACAGGCTCAGCGGGGAGGTACATGGAGGGACAGAGACAGGCTTAGCGGGTAGGTACATGGAGGGACAGAGACAGGCTCAGCGGGGTGGTACATGAGGGGACAGAGACAGGCTTAGCGGGTAGGTACATGGAGGGACAGAGACAGGCTTAGCGGGTAGGTACATGGAGGGACAGAGACAGGCTCAGCGGGGCGGTACATGGATGGACAGAGACAGGCTCAGTCGGGAGGTACATGGATGGACAGAGACAGGCTCAGCGGGGAGGTACATGGGGGGACAGAGACAGGCTCAGCGGGGCGGTACATGGAGGGACAGAGTCAGGCTCAGAGGGGAGGTACTTGGAGGGACAGAGACAGGCTCAGCAAAGCAGTACATGGGGGGACAGAGACAGGCTCAGCGGGGAGGTACATGGAGGGACAGAGACAGGCTCAGAGGGGAGGTACTTGAAGGGACAGAGACAGGCTCAGCAAGGCAGTACATGGGGGGACAGAGACAGGCTCAGAGGGGAGGTACTTGGAGGGACAGAGACAGGCTCAGCAGGGCGGTACATGGATGGACAGAGACAGGCTCAACGGGGTGGTACATGGGGGGACAGAGACAGGCTCAGCAGGGCGGTACATGGATGGACAGAGACAGGCTCAGCGGGGTGGTAAATGGGGGGACAGAGACAGGCTCAGCCGGAAGGTACATGGAGGGACAGAGTCAGGCTCAGGCAAATAGAAATGAGATAGAAACATTTAAAAGTAGTGGCAGATATTTAAAATTTATATTTCAAGTCACTGGACCTGTATTATAAGCTTATTAGAAATCTATCAATATGTTGATATTAGTTGGCATTTCAAAATATAAAAAGTGGGACTTGAGTTTTAATTTTGGCAATTTGGTCTTTTCACGTTTGCTGCTCAGGTAGCAAACATCAGAAACAAAGAAAGTCGCTTAGCTTGCTAGATTTGTAACATTGTATTTACTGGGATGGGACTCAGTTTCAGATATTTATTTGACATATTGAGAGGTTCAACAGTGGGCAAAGGCTTCACTTTTGATTTTTATTCCGTCACTATTCTCCTTTTCATCTAGGATCTGAGAAATATATTATTCTTTGAAGTCACATAGTAGGAAAAGTCCTTAAAGGAAGGAAGCATGAAAAGAATGTATACCCATAAATGTAATATTAAAGGGGATGAAAGATTTCCTTCTTCTTCTTTCGTTTTGAGGTGTCTGTGAAAATTACAGCTCAGAGCAATGCCATATTCTCCAAGGATAATTTATCTTTAGGAAGCAGGAGAGGGAAAAAAAAGTTTCAAGCAGGTACCGCAGAGGAGGACTTATTTCTTTGTTTGTTTGTTTGTTTGTTTGTGGGGGTAAGAAGATAAATACTTTTAGTGGGTGAAGGATACTTACCAAATTATGTGATCAGCTCAGTCTGCCATATTTGTCTTATGGAGCTGCCATATTTGTCTCATGGAGCATGCACGTCTAAAATTGGATTTTATGTTTCGCCTCAGAGGAGATTTAATGTGATTGAAGCCAAACTACTCAGGGGGGCACACTGGTGATGGTTTCCCCCGAAAGACAACGGCTAATGACTCATTATTACGGTCAGCCATCGGAAATAGATGAGATTGAGGTTTTTACCCTGATTAGCGCCTGTAATGGGTGTGACTATAAAACCAAGCTGTTCTTCTAACACTGGGTCCCAAAGACCGACAGTGTCAGCCTTCATTTTATTCCTGTGCCCGTATTTTTGTCAGTTTGTGTCGCGATCTGCTGGGATCGGCTGTGATCGGAGGAACCACGAGGGGAACATTTTCTGGTCCCTCAGAAAATGGTGCGGGGCAAAGCAGTAGGTGACTTAAAGTAATAGAATATAATGTATGTTGAACTGTTCAGTCTCCGATTAAAATCATAACATTTTTGTCATAGGTACATAGCAGTGGTTGGTACTGAGTCGCTTGCAGAACATTTTCTAGCAATAGGATAAATTATGTGAATTTGATGTTTTTTTTATGAGGAATTTCACTGGGTGTGTGTTCGTGCAGATCCCCCCCAGGTTGAAATAACCTTATATCAATCACATACCCTGTCCCCCAGATGTAAATCAGCTAACACTTTTCTTGAGGGGGTACACATATCTCAGCAACTTAGTTACTGCTCAAGTGCAAATCATGAACAATTATAGGGTGTATTGTGAAAACAGGACACCTGGCAAAAAGGGTCAGTTAATCTTTGCAGTTATATACGCATTTAGTAATACTTTATTTTCTCTTCTGTACAGTGTTCAAGGGGCATTCATGTATTTACAATGGTTCCAAGTTGGGATTCAAGACACTGACATGATTTTTCCAGAAAGTTAATTTTTAGAAAGTGTCCCATTTTAACAACTCAGCCTACTGACCGCATGAAATACTTGAACCGTTATTGTTGATTAATGATGAATGAACATGGAATCAGTATATAATTAGCACTCAGTTTCTGGTTAATTCACACTTTAATTAAGAGTGTACTACTACATTATTTGTGCCCCCTCAAGGAAAGTGTCACTGTGAATTAGGCTTGAGACCACTGATAAATAGGTTATTTTTGCCCAGTTCCTTCGAAGCGTAATAATATTACAGTGATTCTTTGTTCAGAATGGTTCTGTGACAGATGGTAACACCTTCATATCATCAGGAACTACCGGAGAAATAAAATATGCCTTTCTCCCCCCAATTTTCTTCACACCATTCCCAGTATCATAATTTGCAGGAAGACCTTGACAGCATGTTATTGCTGAGTGGTGGGGGGGGGGATAACAGTCACCCAAAGCATGTAGTGATTCTAAGGACCAAAAAAAAAGAAAAAAAAAAAAGAACGTGTCCTTCTGAATTCCTCTTTTCAAGAACAAAAGCTGCTACTCCGGGTTAGTGATTATATACAATATCTGTCTGCAGCTAGACAGCTACATCGAGAAGACATGCTGGCTTGAAATGTCACCAGCAAGGACATCGATATTTTGGAGGACATCTACCTCTGCAATCTCCGCAAATATGAAACGAGCCTACGTTGCGCGGCATGCATACAGTACTCGTCAACAGTTTGGTCAGGCCAAGCGGCCCACAAAGGAGAGTGATAATGTCACATGGCTTACGAGTAGCCTGACCAGAAAGCGAAGGAAACGTGGCCAGTGAGTACTTACCGTATATGTTTTTTTCTTCCTGTTTAACACTTCTTTGGTCAGTACATAATCCATATAAATGATATTTATAGTTTTGATGTCTTTAGTCTAAAATATAGAGAATAGTAGATATAAACCTTTCTATGGGTAGGTGTCTCCAAACGTTTGAGTGGTGTCATGTGAACAGTGGTGGCTTAATGTTTAGGAAAGGGTGCTTGTAATTGAAAGATTGCAGGTTTGAATCCCTGACCAGCAAGGCACCACTGAAGTATCTTGAGCAAAGTAGCACCCCCAAGCACTGCTCCCCGGGCACTGAATTAGCTGTCCTATGCTGTGTCATGACCTCACGCATGAGGTAAATGCAGAGGATGCATTTCGTTGTTGTGCACTGTGTGCTGCGGTGTGCCAACAATGACCTCTGAGCACTAAATTCTAAAAAAATATTGGAATGGAGTTGTGGATGGTCTGTGCACTAGGTACATTGGTATCATTTTTGCCAGCATGTGGCTCTGTCCTGTGATTGGAAGGTGGATGGTTTGAATCCTGTGGCTGGCCCAGCCTTGTCAGTGCAGGGCCATAAAACAAATCCATTAACCCCAAAGGATGCTGGGAAGCCCTGTTCTGTGGTTTGCATTTTGGATAAAAATCACTGCTAAATATGTAAAGATGTCTAAAGTCTCAAAAAGTTGGCAGTATTCTGGCAGTTATTTGGACTTAGCAGTAACTAGCAGTAGATCTTATTCCACTTCTCAAGGAGGCAGTGAAAAAAGTTGTGAAGAGCCACAGCATGGGGGAAATTGTGGGGAAGAGATCTGCTGACACACTGAGGAACAAGCAAGAGCGAGTGTGTCTCTGTGGTTAAGTAATGCGCCCCCACCCAATGGGCTTCCCCTGTATGTTCAAATGGTATCACCCAGTACCTTTACTTCATTGGCCAGCTGGGTACCAGATATGTGTGATCACTCATGAATATCAGCCAGTCTGATTTTTCCACTGAGGAACTGAAGGGTACATCCATTCAGCCTCTCTGTCATGGGTTTACGAATAGGTCAGTGGAATCTGCTCCCCTCTGGTGGGAATTTTACCGGACAATGGGAAGTCCTTTTTTAAAATGATGACACAGAAAATCAATGCTCTCAGTCTGTTGTGCTTCACTGCCCTGTCTGGTTAGGTTGTCTTGATTAAAAAGCCATGGAAAGTTGTTGTTCTTGGATTTACACATAATTAAAACCATGAAATCATTTGATTTCCATGATACCAACCAGCTGTTTTATCTGAGGAAGCATTAATGAGCATCAACCAGTAATTAGACATATGGTAAAATGGAACAGTAGGATTAATTATAAAATACTTTTTTCTAGAAATAGCTGCTTTTGAGCAAGCTGTAGTAATTATGAGATTTGTGTTTAAATGGTAATAAAACTATTTTGGTTACCCATGGAGTTTAGTTTTAGTTATTTCTTTACTGATACTTTATTGGGGACACAAAGAGACAGTTAATTGCTTTGAAAAGAAAGCGATAGAGTATCACATATCGTTAAGGCTAAAACCTAGTGTTTTCCGTGTTTTTACAGCATGAACGCTTAATTTCATTTTGGTATTAAACAGTCAGAATAACTAATTAGGGTAAAAAATACCCATCATTCCACTGACTTTCCAAACGCTTCACGAGGTTATTGCTGTCGTTACTGTTACTATGTGATCCTCAATGGGATAAGCGGTTATAGAAAATAGATGGACAGATGGATTCTTCTTATTATTATTATAAAAATATATAAAGGGGTTGCAACATGTATATTAAAAATAAAATTCCCGCCTCCTTGTGTGAACTAAAAGCATTTGTGCTGGGCTCTATCTTGCAGCAGAGACTGACAGCACACAGCTAAATGCGGTACAAATCCCCTCTAAACCTTTGTACATGAATGCTGAGCAGCTCTGGACAGCCTGTGACTCCGATGAAGGGAGCGCGTGTAAACAAAAATCTACCCCCCATTGTACCGAGTTTAAGCTCCGGTTTATGGCTGTCTGTGCCATAATTGATGCTGATTCTGGCCTTAGGAAACTGGAAATCAGCTGGAAGAGCAGGGGTAGAGCGGGTTACGAAGCGCGCAGCTTCTGGGTGCTCTGCCCGATGGCGTGGGGGGCCGCCCTTGACGTCCCGCACGGCTGGGAACTGCAGCTGTTTGTTCGCAGTTCCTTAGCATTCGAAGTGCACAAAATCATGTGAAGTGACATTTAGCAGTAAAAACAGAAGATATGTCCCTTTTAAAAATTCACCCCTCACCATATATAATATGCTGTTTTAATTAATGATACCCGACTCTTATTTACTGACAAAAAATGCAATTTCCTGTTTGCACTTTGCAGTCCCTGCAAAGTTGTTTTGTAGAGCTGTTAAATTATATGGATAATTTTCTTTTTATAAATTAAGTACAATGGGTGTTATTTATCAAGCAAAATATGCATTTTGGATGGGTTTACCGAGCAGTATCCGCTTTGTTTTAGTAACAGCATAAGTCTTGTTTCGCGTGGATAGTGGCACTGAAATAAATCTATTAGCATTAACAGATTTGTAATTAGTAACCTTCCATACTAATGTGCTATTGATATCTTAATGTCTGTTACATATCGCTTTCTTAGACATCATGCATTTGCGGCTGTTAAACGTCATAAAATTAAAACCGATTTGTGACAGCCGTCAGACGGCAAGAAAAGGGAGAGCGATGTCAGCCAGATGAAGAAAGTGCCCGTCCAAAATCATGGGGGGTGTCAGGATAGTCTATAGATTAGTATGTTACTTCATTAGACCCGGTAGTGCCTCTGGGTCCATTTTGTGCGGGTCGGCAGTAAACACTCTTAGCACATGCTACAAAGAGAATGGTAAATAAAACCTCAGACAGCTCAAAATCTGGCTTCTTTTCTGGCAGTACTCTTGTGGTACTTGTTTTTATCGGTCGTGTGAGGTCTTTTTCTTATCTGGATTTGTTTTCTTTTTGTATTTAAAAAGGGATCTCCCCCCCCCCCCCCCAACATTTCCGCCACCCGCAGTTATCTCCAACCGACTGACACGTGTGGGGAGCTGCAGTCGTGTTGCGCCGAGGAATTTTTAAAAACGTGGCTCCCGCAGCCCGAGGGGAAATCGATCACTTAGCTTGACTGGTTTATCTAGAAGGGCTAGTGCTAGTTTGCCTTAAAATGAGAGGACCCCCCTATATGGGCACCCGTGTCCTCGCAAAATGAGCACGCAGCGGGGTCCTGCATTCCGAGTGGGTATTTATTTACAGCTGGGAGAGCTTAAAAATATATAATACATATAATATAATTTATTCTGCTTCTCTGTGGAAAGCTATGAAAATTGATTCTCATTTTTCTCAGCACACCGTCTTCACACGCCCCAGATGCACGCTGCCCACGCGTGATCCCAAAGTGTAGCTTCGATCGATAAATTTCACCGAATTCAAAGCCCCCACCCCCGAGGCCAGGAGGGCACTGGTCTCCCCTGCAGGATGGAGGTCTCCTTGCTCGTTTCGTGGTAAATGGAATAGCCTTCGCAGACGTCAGGGATGAGCGTGAAAGAAGACAGCCTGATCTGTGTCACCCTGGACCACTAGGCATGTAATAGAGACTCCATTAAACTGTTACTGTCTAGCTTGATTGTTTGCTAAGACACAGTAACACACATGTAATTACACTAAACATTTAGTATGGGGTGCTGGTTAAGGGGAATCTGCTAAAGTGGTACGTTTTTTAAGGAAAAAAATCTATAGCTTTAGGGTTAGATTTTCTGTGTCGTACTGTAATACAACGATAATCCGAGAGATAGACTCCCCTCCAGCAGTTAACAGAAGCTTCCCCATTTTTGCTTTGAAAATCCATTCGCGATGTTTGAGCGCTTTAGTGGCGGAAGAGAAATAGGAGCCCAAAGCCGCAGCACATTTGCACCAATTAACTCGCACCAGGTCGGAAGGAACGTGTGACGTGTGATGTATTGTCTTGATATTTATTTTGTGTGACCCCCAAATCTACTGAGTCTGGGACATCAGTGCACTTACATTAATTAGGGGTAGACAAGGCTCGGGGCAGGGTGGAGGGCTGTGAGGGGAAATAGGAAAAGGGCATTCATGGATGACCTTCCCACCAAACAATATAATCCAGTGTTTCTTAACCCAGTCAATGGGAAACCCCAGCCAGTCCAAATTTTTGCATTCTCCCGCCTCCCAGTATACCTGTACCAGGTATTCAGTGTTCTTTCTTGGCTGGGAAGTGGCTCCCCAAGGACTGGGTCAAGTAACACTGATACAGTCTGTGGTTGTTGTTTGAAGGGATGCCTGGAGCCTCTCTGGAGCACTAGGGAGGGGAATTAATGGATATTACTATTACTTGCCTTTCAATTTTTCAAATCTTATTTTTACAGCTACTGTCATAACTCCAACTGCAACCACGGCTAATAGTATTAATTGTTGTGATGTTTGCAAATATTTATTTATTTGCTGAGCAGTCACACAAAAGTCACAGCTCAATTCATCTGCTCAGGCACAAAAGCAGGGAGATTTTGAAAGATATTGTTTCACGTCGGCTGTGCTGCTGTGTGTCGTCACATTTCATTATTATCGTGCCCTTTAATGCTCTCTGAATTTTAATAGCTGGCCCCCTTCTTTTGCATTCAGAACACATCTGGCTGTCAGACTGAGGCATGGGCATTGAAAAGCCATAATCCGCTGCCCAACGTATTACTCTGTAATCCACAATAATCCAGATATTTCTCTGAAGCACGTATTTTACAGAGTTCTGAGATTAATAACCCCTTTCCTGCTGGATTTTGATGAATTGTTATGTTTGGGACGTAGGAGTTTTCTGAGAATTCGTCGTGGGTTTTGTAAGGTGGTTTAGAGTGTTCTGGGTTCAGTATCTTTCTGTAGCCTTTGCTGCAATTAGTTTTCAACTGATCTCTTAAGACTCCGTAGCACTTAATCTGTCCATTTCAAAGGGAGATGTTCGCCTTGCACGACCCTGCAAACGTAAATGTGGTAAAAAATAAATTAAGTGAAATCAAATCAGGCGCCAGCTGATAAACAAAGACAGAAGTTAATTATCTCTCTGCAAGCAGAAGCCGAGATAATGTAATACCGGGGAACGGGGGTGGGGGGGGGGGGCATGTGGCGGGTCACATATACACCATACACCTGCATCACAGTCCTGGAAACTTTTCCTGTAGTGTCTGCTGGTGGAATAATTATATATAATTTGTGTATTTCAGATAAAAAGCCAATTAATTGCCATCTTTGTAATATAATTTGGAGGTATAATCTCCTGACCTTCACTAATGGTGTTCACTTTGCAAGCATATGTTTGATGTTTAAAATAATTCATGGCGCAGCCCAGTCGCCTTTGGACGAATCAGTCATACATGGTTCAGATAGCATCAGGCAAATGAGACCTTCCGTCAGCGACGTTGCCGTTGTACCGCGTAGATCTGCTGACTTTACCCAATTCCTGCTTAGCGTCCCTGCTGCTCTCAGGATATACCTCCCTGCCACAGACTGAGGCAGCCAGTCACCTACTTCAAGACTCTGACAACATTCACATTTGCATCACTTTATTTATCAGTTTATGTCTCTCCGTTCATCCATTTATTGTTCACTGCACAGTCAATGTGAACGGCACATTTTGCAGTGTTATGGTCTGCGCATATCCATTTTGCATTTGTGATTACTCATTACTGTGCAGTACAGTTGGCACAATGCAACTCTTTTCGAACACTTGCATTTAAGACTTTTTTCTATTTCTTAATTTGTATTCTCCAGTATTTACAGGGTATTTTTTGTCTCTTTGTTTTTCCGTTTGTAACACCTGAATTTCCCTGCTCATGGAAGTAAAATGTTATGAAGTCAGAAGAAAAAAATGATTGGTTCAGAGAGATAACCAATCAGATTATACAAATGGTGGGTCCAAGCAGTTAGAAGAGGCAGGACCAATCAATCAAATGTCTTGGTCTTCCTTTAGTTGCTCAGACCCACCACTTGTATAATCTGATTGGTTATCTCTCTGAACCAATCATTTTTTCTTCTGCCCTCAGAACATTTCTGTGTAATTGAAATTTCCATCTGCAATTTCCCTCTGGGGATTAATAAAGTATGTGCTTACGTATGTATGTGTGTGTGTGTGTATGCATGTATGTGTGTCTATTCTCAGAACAGGTACTTTGTGGATGTATTAGAAATTGCTTTTAAATGTCATCTGCACATATGGCTAAAATCAGAGCAATCATGAAATGATTAACGGTAATGTTTGTCTTCCATTTCACAATACTGTATTAACTGCCTTTTCTTGTATTTTGTTACTTACATTCATTTTACTGCATCACCTGTCCAGACACAGAACATGAAATTTACCTTATAGCTAATTCCGGGAGGTATAAGGAATCAATTCTGGAATATTAAGTTTCTAAACACGTTTACTACTGACTATTACTTGGTGCTTTGAAATAAGCTAATGCAAGATACATGCATGGAATACGTTTCCTCTTAAGAAACCTGCATCCTGGAAATGGAATTTCATACCAGAGTACATGCATGGTGGTTTTGACTTGTAAGGTTTTGATTGATTTTGATTTGCAAGGTTTTCTAGAAGTGTAGCCATGAAAACTGCATGTCCAGCTGCTGAAGGCTGAACAACAAGTTAGGTTCCTCGTCGCTCTCCAAGCAACACGTGGTTAAAACAGTATCACGGTAAATCTTTCTGGGGGCTTATAAATAGTGCTGACCACTGTACAGTGGGGTTTACAAACATTGTAGGCCATGGGACTTTTTTCAATAGGGAAACCCCAGGGCAGACGAGACAGCCACGAATGGTGTGGGCTTCAGCAGATCCATCAAAATAAATCTACTCTCCTCCTGCTCTGTGATTTGATTGGCTCAGACCCCCAGGCACCTGAGCACGCAGGTCAAATCACAGCTCATTGTGGAGTTTCGTGCATTTCCATGGCTGCAACACTGGGCCATGGTGAAAAATAAATGTGATGCATTGCTTTTGTTGTTTGCATTTAAAAATAGATGTATCTCAGATCATCAGGGCCAGGCTAGCTGGGTAGCAGGCAAAAGAATATTCATGACCATGCTGAGACATTATGGTTGAGGGTGCCAGGTTTAGATCGGGACAGGCCGTAATTTTCCTGGCCTAATCAAACCTCCAATCTGCCATAACCTTACAAAAACCTGCAGTCTGCCTGCAGCGGAGTCTGGGGTAGCATGTGGCCACCCAAACATTTTCCCTCCATTCCCAGAAATTAAACACGCACCTCCAGGCCGGAAAGTGATCCAAGAACAAAAAATGGTTGTGCATTATGGTAATCTGGGATCAGAGGGGTTCCTGTTTATCCATTACATAAACTTCCTGTCTGTCTGTATATAAGCCAGGGTAAAATTCTGTGCCACAAACTTTTCCCTAAAGACAACCTCACTTCTCATGCTGTTACTTGGGTTATTTAACATGTTATTATGCTCTTTTCATCTTAAATTTTCCATGTTGGTAACATGAATGTTATGCTGACGATATATGAAGATTGTAATGGAATAAACAATTCTTTTCTTTTGTTGACCTCTAGTTGGTAATCCTTCGATTTCAAATTTCTTTTACAAACCCTGAGGAATAATGCCAAAGTGCTGAAATTTGCGCTCCAGTAATATAATAACATGCACACACTGTTTTCCCCTTCACTTCAGTGTTTATGTTTTAAACTTCGCGATGGAGCAGCGATGGAGTTGGTCTGACATGGGAGCAGACTGGACCAAAAGGTCCAGGTTTCAGATCTGGCAAGATATGGAGGTAGAATAAAATGGTGGAGATTTGCATGGCCTTGTTTTTGATTAGAAACTCTGTCAGGCAAATAATTCATGCCAAGCCAGTGGGGTTCGAAAGGAAATCAAGGCTGGCATGTGACTCTGGAGAATCGTTGCTATGAGCGAGACTGGGAAAAGCTGCTGGTTCCAGCGTGGGAACCCAGTTTAATTACTCGCCAGGCTTCTACATCTTGTGATTTTTAATGTGCATAATTAATGTACAGCTGAGACGTCCTCCTGAGTCGTAGCTGAGCAGAAAAAGTAGGAACAAGGTCAACTCCAACAAATTATTGCAGTCATGCCTCCCGCCCACCGCACTCTATGGGTGGAAGGGGGGGAATAAAACGAGAACTTGACACTGCAGGTGGTGTCAGGTTGAGTTATCGCCAGTGCCGAAATCGCTCAGGAATTCCGCCCAACGGCGCACTCCAGGTAAATGTGGATGGGAGAGAGGGGATGGAGCGATCTCTCGGGATGCCCTGGGGACGGCGAGGAAGCCCAGGATTGGAGCATCTCAATATGAGCCTGCCTCATCTACCCCCACCCCCCCACCCTGGAGCAACAGAGACCTGTCTGTGTCTTACCCAAGTCATTAGACCACGCTGAGGGAAAGGGTCTCGTGATCGCAGCCACACAGGCGTAAACGGGAGCGCGGAAAGGCCTCATCCCCAAGATGCTCACATGGAATCCGGCTTCAGTGTAATGCCGACACAGGGTAGGGAATTGGGGCTGATTCATTAAAACCTTTGGTTGTTCTCTTTGCACTCATCCACTAACAAGACAAGAGGGGGACAATTGGGCCCCTGGCACAGGAGAAATGTGACGTTTTATTTATGTTTCGGGATGACGTGTGCAGGACCCGGGCAATTGTACGATGTTGTCAGGTGATGCATCAGTGTGTGTGTGTGGGGGGGGGGGGGGGATACAGTATTTTACAGGCA
>JABFEA020000130.1:21916269-21928017 GCA_019775915.2 Cyphomyrus plagiostoma | reverse complement strand
ATCACCAGATTGTAAAGGATATATTTAGAATAAAAATATTGTAACTTTAGTATATCCATCCATCCATCCATCCATCCTTCCATCCATCTTCCATAACTGTTTATCCATGTCCAGGTCACAGCAGGCCTGCAGTCTATCCAAACAAGGCAAGGGGCTCTCAGAATTCAGAGTAAAAATATTGTCTGGACAACACCAGAATAAAAGGAAAGTAATAGCCTGCTGCACAAAAGCATTTAACTTCTCCAGAGATCCTGAAATTACAGCTGTGAAGGAGAGAAATTATTGCATGAAAGCGGAGATGTTCTTCAATAGACTTTTTGAGGAAAAAACAAGCCGAGAGTAAACATATACATGTGAGTTCGGCAGAGTGAGGGAAGAAGTGTTTTTAGTCGGCCTTATAGGTTGCTTTGGGCCCAGAAGCTCAAACCACCAACTGTGCGCCATAATATTTTTAAATGAAGGTGTCCACTTTCTCTGCACACTTTTCTTCTTCTCCTAGCAAGAGGATCTGTAAACAGAGAGACCAAAAAGTATAAAAACAGCAGGGATGAGATTAATGGCCTTTAACCGTTCTGTGAACGATTTATTTGTCAATGAATTAATGTTTATCCCGGTGTTTCCTAATCTGATCCTTGGGACCCTCCGACCATTTTTTTACTCCCTCCCAGCTCTCGGTAGCAAAAATGTGGACTGCCTTCGGGTCCACGAGGACCAGATTGGGAGACACTGCCTTATCCTATCATTTCCCATTTCATTGCCAGTATGTTCTCCATCAAAGTTGTTTGAATTGATATATAGAAAATTGTATTGTGGTTTGGAGTTTACTGGTATGAATGATTATTGTATATTCCCCTTATGTTATTTGTCCATTGTGCGAATGACATGTACACGTACAGTACTTGGGGGGGGCACTTAAGGAGAAGCAGCACTATCTGTGCTCCTCCCCCGCCCCCCCAGTGGCACCTCCGCCGCAGGTTCCTTTTACAGTGCCTTCGGCACCATCAGCAGCTTAACTCGCGCCCAAGTAAATCCCATTAAAGCTCTTGAAGCAGGGGTGATATCACAGAGCCGGGATGCTAATGGACTGGCTCTCAGAGGAGATGCCGTGCCAGCAAGTGGAAGAGAACGGTGGTTAATACAGTGTTGGGGCAATGGAACGAGTGGTATTCCACACCCAGGCGCTGGGCTCCCAGGTGCACAAAAATTGTGGGTGTGGCCAAATTAAAAAATTATGGGCATGGCCAATCCCAAACAATGTGGGAGTGGCCAGCCCCCAGAAGCAATGGTACTTCCTGACCAGACTGATGAGGGTCTTTATACAAACGCAAATTGTATTTTTTTTTTTATCGTTGCCTTGGTAACTACATTCTTAGCAGGAGGGAGTGTTTGCCATACTTATTCTCATGGCATGTTCCTGTCAAGGGCTTGTAGTCCTTATCTCTGACTGGGTCCAACCCTCATGTGGAGTTGTATAATTTCCCAGTTCATTCAGCTTTGTCAGCCCTTCTTCAGTAAATCGGACTGAAAATGAATTTGAATGATACTGTGTATGTTTCAGGTTGAGATTAAAACAGGAAAAAAAAAACCACTGATATGAAGAAGTCTCTAGGGTGAAGATAATTGGTGTAATTTGGGCGATGCACCAAGCTGTACCTTGTTAAACATCATGCATTTTCTCCCTCATGTCCTGAAAAGTAACATCATCAAATGATATTCATCACTCCTTCTTCACTCTGCATCTCCTGCAAGGGTCACAAAACCAGCATTTCAGTCGCTCTAAAATTTAATTCCGTGCTCATATTACAGTGAAACTCTCGGCGTGCTGGTGCTTCACTTTTTGCTGGGAACGGGGTATTCATCTATCCACCACTAATCCTGAGTGGGGTCATGGCGACCCCTCCAGCCCATCCCAGGGTCCATAGGGAACAAGGCTGGGGTGACACTAGATGGGATGCCAGGGCCATTTCAGGGTACATACACGCACAAGCAACGATATACAGCAAGTCCCCAGGTTATCAATGAGATCCTTTTCATAAGTCTTTTTTTAAGTTGAATTTGTAGGTAAGTTGTAGTAGTTATAGTAGTAGTAATAATAATAATAATAATAATAATAATAATAATAATAATAATAATAATATAGTGATAATCAAGGTAACTACATCCAGGACTGTAATATACCACAAGCCGACGAACACCTGAAGTCTGCCAATACTTTCACGAGCATCACAAAGTAGTTTGTGGGTCCGTTATTACTTACCATCGTATTTAGCCCACATTTTTAATGCAATAGGCTTTATGACAGTCCGTTCAAATCCTAAGTGTGAGTTGCCCATAATATGGACATTCTTAACCTGGGGATTGTTTGTATTACAGGTAATTTAGAGACACCAGTTAGACTAACTGGATATTTTTGCGCACAAAGAGATATGTGTATGTACTGTATGGCTTTACATAGCTGAGAGCTGTAATCTACTGGGGGAACAAGACAGTTTAATGCAACACAATAAGGTATAAAGGTCCCATTTGCAGACAGTCGCACTAACTGAACTGAAGAGAAAAATAATAGGAATAAATGTAGTATATTAAAATTAGTGCTCTGATCTCTGTGACAAGATAATCATAACATATCAAGGTACAACGTAACAGTCCTTTCTTAATGGACCCTGTGTGGCATTGAAATGCTTTAGATAAACAGGAAGGCTGTCCTTCCGTCTGCGACCATAAACTGACTTCCAGGTGGGCCATAGATACGCCTGCTTGTAATTCCTTTTACAATCGCAATTAATCTCTCATAAAATAATGCCTGAATACTACCAAAGTTTGTGTTGCATTTCAAATATTTTGGTAAAAAACTGATATTCGGTTGCAGATAATTAACAAATCATTTGAGGAAATAGGTGAAGAGTTTGTAAATCATCAATCATCTCCCGATCAGCATGTTGGACATTTAATACCACATTATTTAATGTTTGATGTAAATTGTTGCATCAGTGATGCTGGTACTAAAACAATAAAGAAACATGATATAGATCATCAGGCAAAGTCGGACATCATTAGATCCCATAAACCTTCTCTTTCTCTGTAGCATACGTTCATTTTTGACAGACTATAGTGCTTAACAGCGATGGGCCCGAACACTCTTTGTTTAAAAGTGGACATGGACTCTTTTCATATTTATACATCAGTGCAGGGCAGGGGGGCTACAGGGCCACCAGCCATGTCAGGAAGGGAAGTCAGGTGATTAGTTATATCGATTCATTCCACCTGTCCCTGCTTCTCTATAATTTGTATATATTATTGTGTCCTGTTTTGCTTTGCCCTACATTAACCCAGATCGAAGTTGTAATGTCCCTCCTAAAATTCCATACCACCACTTTCCTGTTCGATTTTCCTGCTAGTTCTCAAAGCTCCAGTCCTAGAGTTTGATGGGTTTTTCTCAAGGTTGCCAACTTTGGTCAGCTGGCTGGTGTGAGATTTTTGATCCGAGACACGTCTGCACACACATGTACATGTATGTAACTGTTTTACTACCTTGTAAATAGTCTGTAGGGTTTGCTAACTGCCCCAACGCTTTTGACGTGGCTAATTTTAAGTTTATAACGTAATAATATAGATTTGCCGTAAGATTTCTTGCTTCAGCGTGAGGGTCTGAAAGTGTGAGTGTCACGCCAGATGCGTGAGAGGTAGCACATCAGTGTTTTTATCCCAGCAGACCAGCTCCTTAGTTTTTCTGTTTATCAGTAAGCTCCCAGTAACTCTCCCCCAGCACCTAGCTGTCCCTGATAAGGAGAAAGCTGTCTAAGAGGACCTGTTAGTGGTTCCATTCCCTTTTACACTCCAACTTTCTCACAGTGTTGACGGCCGGGCTAATTAGCCCAGTGCTAAAAGGTAGCGCTAAACTGTCGGTTGAAAACATGGCGCTCGGTGCCTTTAATTGATACCCGGAACGTTCTCGCTGCAGGACAGACGTGGTTTCCATAATATCACTGTACAGAAATATTATTCAGCAATCGAGTGAAATGGATTCAAAGCAGCGAAGTAAAGCTACTGATCGATCCGTCACCGTCCAAAGGACTTCAGTGAAGGGTAACACTTTTGATTGTAAGTTGTTACAGTACACAAAGCCCTAGATACTTTATCCAGTATCTGTGCATTTATCATAAAGGTTCCAGCTAAAACCTCAGAAGGCACAATGACAGCTTTGGATCCTGCGAGTCTGTGTTCTGGGTAATCACTTAATGCTCTGCAGTGTCTTTATGTGCCTAAGTATTAATGCAGCAGAAATCTCTCTCCCAGATGCTTTGACTCTCCGTTATTGGGTCTGATGCTGTCTTCATCCTTCAACGGTCCACGTCCGATTTTAATCTGTGGCAGGCGGGCTGCGTGCCGTTAATGGCACCCGTTCTTTCTAATGAGACCCTGGCTCATTATTAGATTCACTCTGAAGGGATCTGTAACTTACATGTAGAGAGGTGCCCAGCCATGCGATTTCAAAGTGTTAAAAAGTACCAAGTCTGCCTAAGAGTACAGGGTGCTCCGTAAACATAAAAGAAGGGGAGATATAGTTAGCATGAGAAATGCTCTGGATTGAAGAATTTCACCGTGTTCATTAATTTGATTTAGCTAGACTGGGAGTTACTGGCTTCTGATGGGAGGGGGGGGGTTAGAAGGTCCAGTTAAACACAGCCATTGAGAAGAAGACTTGAATAACATGTCAGGTTGAACTGGGATGCAGGGGGGGTGGGATGTACGTGCCAGCCCCCCCCCTCAGGGTACAGCGGAAGCGTTTCCATCATCACACACCATCTGTGCCATGAGAGAGAGACGAGATAAATATCTCTGAATCACTGCTCTCTGACCTCTAAGGAGTAGGGCTGGACATTTCAAGGATGAATGACTATCCTAAATTGTATTAATGTGTCTTTTATATTTTTCTTTAACCTTTTTCAACCAACGGTAAAATATAGCTGTTAGTATTATCCGAGTTCCTGCATTTGTCATATACAATTGTGAAATCTGTGCTGTTTGAAGCATGTTTAAGATATTTTTTGTTCATTGCCATTGGATTTAACAGTGTGAAAATAGCAGGCCAGGTCGAGGGGCAGAAAAATAATTCCAAAGGGAAGAATCTGCATGATTTGTCGATTTGAATTGATCACACATTAAAGCCTCACCATGTTTTCCAACATAGCACTAACTAACAACAGTGATCCTTATCCTTATATTCTGCCCGAGAACAGGCTGTCCCAGTACTTAATTTACAAATAAAAGAGAAATATAGAATTTTTAAATTTTATTTTCTTCATGGGCTATACAAGATCTGACGATATCATACAACAGAATACAAGAAACATTCACATATATAATCGCGCGTGTGTGTGTTTGTTTGATAGCAGCCATATGGTGTTACAAACTGATGAGAATGATATGAACATGTTGCATGAGGTATTAGTAATTTGATCTAAGGTGTTTATAGATCTCAGTGGAATTTGCTGCTAAATGCTATCCCACAATGCACTGTGCCGGACCACCTACTCGCTTTATTTAGTGCTGTGGTATCCCATATGAAAGTGAATCCTCTCCAGAGCCTACAATCCACTTTGTTAACTGCAGAATGATGGAGCCAGAAAAAGCATACTTGCCAATAAGGGAAGGATTACATGTATTCAACCCAATTGCCATTTTGCCTATTCCTTTTGCTCTCTGTGAGATGCACAGACAGGTAAGGAAAAGTTGGGGATCAGCCAGCATCCCTGGGCCATTAGGGGTTAATGGGTGTCTCAGTGGCCTCACTGTGTCATCGCACTGTCAGCCATAGGATTTGAACTGGCAACGTTGTATCACGGGTATACAGTCGTAACGCACAGAGCAGACCATTATACAGAACTGGATGGGGGGAGGGGTGGCAGAGATTTTGCCCGCTACACCCCAGTAGACACAGTAAAGTATTTTTTTTTCTTAAGTACATGAACACAAGCGGCCCATATACAGAGTATGTGGTAATGCATCGCTGAGGTAATGTGTCACTGAGGTAATGTGTTACTAAGGGAGATAACCAGTCAGTGAACAGAGGAGGTCTTTTGGACTGTTGCGATGCATAGATGTTGCAGGTTGAGCCAACTGTTTGCCCTTTTGATGAAAGCTTTCCAAGGATTTCCAAATATGATCAAATATATATTTTTAGACATATTTTTTTAGCATGGCCGAATTAGCTGTTTTACCAAAAATCAGGGAAAATACAGGGGTGTGAATTGAATCGTGAGCTCACACAAAGTAAATATGAATCCATCAATTCACCTTTGGACCAAAATTGTACTGTTGCGAAACTGCTGCTTTTCTGCCTCCCTTCTCCTTTAAAGCAGGCCTGAAATCAGGGCTTTGACCCAATTCTGTCCCGACATCGACACCTGATGTATATTCAGCAGGGTGCCTACTTTAGGTAGGATTATGTACTGTATGGAGTGTGTGTACAGTGCTGTTTTCTTTGGCGCCCCCAGTGTGCTGTGCTAGGCTACAGATTAAAGTTCAGACCTCTGAGGATGGCAGTTGGATTTTGACAGCCACAGAACAGAGGTGGGATTTCCCGCTCCCAGCCACTGAGGTTTGAGGATCCAGCGTTACCCACTGAGCCGTCGTGCCGGGATCAACCATGCTGTTGTGTAACTGCTGAGTTAAATAGCGACCGTAAAACAGACCATATAAAACCTCAAAGCATCTCAGATCTGTAGACAAGTCAGGTGTGTTCTAACTAAAGTACCCCCCAAGCGCACATCTGTTATACCAATATGTGGTTGTGATGATGTTGATTACAAATTCACACAAACTGTTTAAAAATAATTTATTTTGACACTTCATTAAAATCTGACTTTGTTTGAAGGATTGGTTTTGAAATCCCGAAGCCCTTGCAATTTCTTTACATTCTTTTGGGAAAACATGCAGTCATTCTACCTTTTTAAATGATCATGTCATATGCATGTTTATTTCTTCAGGTGATATATTAATAATCATCTCACGGGGCATATTTATATTTCCGGACGGCATTAATGAAGTTAACAAGGACAAGCATACCGATTTCATACAGTTCCCTCAACTTTAATGACTGCAGCACATAAGTGATAATACATAATATAGTCTATTAATTCCCCAAAACAGAAATATCACAGTACTAAGTTTGACATTTATTGGGCACCAAGATATGGCGCTCAGTGGAACAGCTACTAAAATAAATTGACAGTGTTTTAATTGGGTGTGTCTGCAGGGGTCTCCATTACACCCGCACATGGGGTAGTCAGTGTCTGAGAATCGTTATTCTTATTTATACAGTGGGACCTGGGGTCAGTCATGGCCGGCTTCCCTGAAACATCAACCAGACCCGCAAGAAATATGCATACATAAAAATCTCTAAACTCTTTAATGTTAAATTTTTACTACTAAATTCATCTTTAATGCGTTCCCAGTAAATTACAGCAAGTGTGAAAACACAACCATTAATCCAATAAAGAGCTTCACACTTCCAAAGAGGTTTATGGTCCAGATGTGGTCCTTAGGTGGGGACTTACAGCTCCAGGTCTTCTCTGGTGCTCTAAGCCTGCCAGTGGGATTATTCAAGCTTTATAACATTATTAGCATTAATAAGCCTTTTAATGGAGGTAAGCAAATTTGTCAATAAATTATAACCCTATGTATTACATTTAAGCATTACTTGTCTACATTTAACACTGATGTCAGTTTATTTTATTGTTCATATAGATAACTTCTAGTTAGCCTCTACTATGGGTAATAAGCAGTATGTAATAAGGTGAACTAGTCTCAGTGGACAGCAAGCAAACAGCTAGTAATTACACATCATGGAGAAAAGTATTGGATCAGTGAGTTCAGGGGTTTCATTCAAACCCATTGTCACAGGGGTACAAAATCAAGCACCCAGCCATGTAGTCAAGTTTACAAACATTTGTGAAAGAATTTGTCATTCTGAAGAGCTCAGGGAATTGAAGATGGATGCCATCTTTGCGATAAGTCAGTTTGTGAAATTTCTTCCCTGCTAGATGTCCATGGCCAACTGTAAGTGGTATTATTGCAGAGTGGAAGCATTTAGGAGCAACACAAACTCAGACCATGTAAAGTATCAGAGCAGGTTCACCCTGAAGCATAGTGCATGAAAGTCGCCAACACTCTGTTGACTCAATATCTGCAGAATTCCAAATTTCCTCTGAAATTAACTCCAGCACAAAACTGTGCCCTGGGAGCTTCGTGGAATGGGCTTCCATGGCCGAGCAGCTGTATGCAAGCCTCACATCACCAAACGCAGTGCCAGGCATCGGATGGAGTGGGGTAAAGCACACTGCCACTGCACTCTGGAGCAGTGGGAACATGTTCTGTGCAGTGGTGAATCACTGGCAGTCTGATGGACGAGTCTGAGCTTGGCAGGTACGAGGAGAACATTCTCTGGCTGACTGAACTGTGCCAACTGTAAAGGTTAGGTCCCTTAGTTCCAGTGAAGGGAACTCTTAATGCTTCAGCATAGCAAGGTATTTTGGTCAATTCTATGCTTACAACTTTGTTGGAACAGTTTGAGGAAGGCCCTTTTGTGTACCAGCATGATGGTTGGGTGGGATTGGTGTGCAGGAACTCGACTGGCTGCACAGAGCCCTGACCTCAACTTCATGGAACACCTTTGGGATGAACTAGAATGGAGATTGTGAGACGGACCTTCACATCCAACATCAGCGCCTGACCCAACAAATGCTCCTCTGGATGAATTGGCAAAAATGTCCATAGACACACCCGAAATCTTTTGGACAGTTTCCCCAGAAGAGTGGCAGCTGTTATAGCTCCATACTGATACCTGTGGATTTAGAATGGGATGTCATAAAAGTTTCTGTAGGTGAAATGGCCAGATGTCCCAGTAGTTTTGTCCATATAGTATACCTGACTGTGTCACATGACCATCACTTGTCAGTTAGTATGGTGTTTTGGGAAGGGTGATGACAAAGCTTACATTGGGAATTAGGCTTAGGTTTAATTTTCTGTGAACCAAGTTTAAACTGACAAAAGGATTTGATATCCGCAATTCACATTTAATGGGAGAGAAACTTTGCTTTTGATTTATAATTTTTTTTTTAATAATAAAACAAATGAAAATGGCACAGAGAAATATATAGGGACTGTCAACTTAATCTTTTGTAGCACTTTCTATGGGGACAGTAGCTGCAGTCAAGTACTTCCCGTAGCTCTGAATGAGATCTCTACACCTGTCGACTGGTAGTTCAGCCCACTGTTCTTCAGGAAACTACTCCATTCCCAGCTGTGAACTTCAACTCTTTCCAGATGTTGAGTGGGCTTCAGGACTTTTTTTTCTAATTCATTCTCAGATACTATTTGGGGTGTGTTTCAAGTGTCTTGCCTGTTGAAGGACCCATAATTAGCCCAAAATGCCTTGATAGTCAGATGCATCACTGAGCCTCCTACACATCTTAGGATAGGGATGATGATCTTTTCTTTGAAAGTGTCATTTTGTTTTCTGTGAACATAGAGTGCATGTGATTCACCAAAAAGCTCTAATTTTGTTTCGTCTGTCCAAAGAACCTTCTCCCAGAAAGACTTTTTGTCTTATTTTCTTAGGGGTCTTATGCTGTGGAGACCATTTTCATTCACACACTTGAAACTGTGGCGCCTTCAGCTTGAAGGTCAGCTTAGATCTGTTTTTAAATTCTCTTTAGTTCTTTATCCAACATTCTCACAATCTCTCTTTAATCTTGGGTAAATATCCAGTAATGCTGCCTGCAGTCCCATGGAACATACACTTCTTGATAATATTGGCAGCAAACGTCACAGGAATATTGCTCTCCTCGGATATGGTTTGGTAGCCATCTCCGTTGACCATGCTTAGCTTTCACATTCTTTCAAAACTCTCCTTGTCGTTTTTATGTCTGGTGTGAGGTAGACAGACGTACAATGCAGCAGAGTACTTTTATCCATTTAGTTTGACTGATTATAAGACTGAAGGCAGTGAGATACAAATTAAAAGAAAATAGTCTGCTTTTTGAAGAATGTGGTTATTTCTCATAACATTAAAAGATCGTCAATGGTATTTTCTAACTAACATTAGAATATCTTTGTAGAATAAGCGAGAACTGTTTTTTATCACTCGCCAAGCACACACACAAACACACGTACACACACATGAATATCTTTCAATATTTTCAGTACTTTTCAGGAAGAATGGTGAATTATTTTAATAAAATGCAAGAATACCAATACTTTCACCCACATCTGTATTTATAAACATTGTCTGACTACTTGTGACACCAACATGATTCTATTACATCTACTGTGGCTCAGGCCTTCCATCCCAGCCCAAAACCATGACCCGACCGCAGGAAAGTACTTCACTTGTGACCCTTTTCTACTGGCATAAAGAACAGAGTCGCACCCGAGCCGTATCCCAAACTGACATTGTAATTATCCGAGCTGTACCCGATCCTTCTGCAGTGGAAAACGAGGTGGCGTTGCACCCTAACCAGTCTTTCTTCATGGTACAGCTTCGGGTGCCACTCGGTCCCTCTGTGGAAAAGCGCCATTAGACCCAGATTTCTGATAACTATGTGTACAGGGAGAGGCGACACGTTGACCATATGACCATATGTTTGTTGACCATATGAATTTCCCCTGGGGGGATAATAAAGTTTACTTTCACCTTGACCTTGTCCTCCTCTGGGGAAATTGATTTTATTACCTGAGTATGCTTTATGAAACCAGCCCTCACAGCTTTTACATTAGAGTGTTTTTTTTTTTTTTTTATTTTAATTACACAGTCTGCTTCAGATCAGAATGCACCTGTCAAATCAAGGTGCCATGTGGTGAATGTATGTCTGTGTGCCGGAGGTACAGTGAATGACCCCCCCCCGTCCTAATTTTTAATTTTTTTTCGGTATCTGAACTGGTAAGTGCTCCCATATCTCGGAGGTCTTCCCTCTTCAGTACTCAGCCCCTGCAGCAGCCAGGGGGTGGCAGAGAAGGTAATGGATCAGCTCCCTTCTTCCAGTCAGGTGTCATGCCATGGTGACCTCACCACCTTCCTCTACTGGGCAGAGCCACCCGGCAACCGTGTGGGAAAAAAAGCTGAAGGCAGAGAGGGAGGGAGAGCGTGTTTTATCTGTCCCCCCACAGTCCCCCCGCCGCAGACAGCTCATCAGGTCTGCATCCCCTACGCGGGGAGGCCGATTGGGGAGGCCGATTTTTAGCAGTACATTCAGTAGCCCCCTTGCGCTGAGCTCCGCCCCCCGTGCAGCAACTCAATCCACCACATCCACACTCCTCATACTCAAGCTCCTTATCTGCATTAGGGAGAGATAGAGGGGGGAGGCAAGGAGGGCGCCGACTGACAGGCTCATCTGTCCCCGGCTCCTCCAGCATCAGCCTCTTCCTTAAGAGGCCCCGGGATTGGTCACCCCCTCCCCAATATGTCACCTGCCTTGTCACATCCTTTCCTGATAGGTGTCCCTCCTGGCAGGCTATCTAAAAAACAATAATAATTCTATCCTTATCCTAACACTTCCAGCCTTCACAAAGATTCATTTATTCATTTTGTTAAGTTCTTTCAACAGGTTCGGGTTTTTTATCAGCACAGTTTTGGGGGGGGGGCGGCCCGCCCCCCCCCGCCCGGGCCGCGCGGGGGGACGGGGGGGGGCGGGGCGGGGCGGGGGGGGGGGGGGGGTTGGGGGGAGAAGGGGGTGGGGGAAGGCGGAG
>JABFEA020000130.1:21864399-21875901 GCA_019775915.2 Cyphomyrus plagiostoma | reverse complement strand
GTCAAGCCTACCTGAAGCTGAAATTCACCCCTGAAACCATCTTCTTTATTGCTTCTCTAAGGATGTACAAATACTTTTTATTCATTCCTCCTTGCCATACTTGCAGCCTTTGTTCCTCATTTGCATTCAGAAAACACAAAAAAACAACAATGTCTCACTATGACTTTAATAATTTTGGGGCTGTCATGTGATGCAATTGTCATCTCGGTGCAAATTGCTTTTTTTGACCTCACTACAGGGGGAAAGTGTTCTTGGTGCTTTAAGAAGGTGAAAGTATGCCAAGTTTGAAAGTCTCCTCTGCATGAATGCAAGATAACTTAAGGCACGTTCCAGGGCTGAAATGGTACATTTAAAAGCATTAAAAGAAAAAATGAGAGTCTGCGTAATATTCACAAGTCTTAGGGCTGTTCTGATGTACTTCTGAACATGGTGCTGTACTTAACCTAAAATGAGGTCAAAATTCCCCATTGAATAAGGTGTAAAAGAACCTATCTGCGAGAGGTTTGGGCCCTTAGAGAACCCAGTGTGGTGAATAATTGCTGCCTCCCACTCTTACGGTACTGCACAGTCACTTCTACTGCTAACAGAACCACCAGGACCAAGCCAAAGATTACCTGTGAACGGCGTACTGTCCTTGAAGGCTGGCAGAGAGTAGGATGGGCATGACTGGATCAGTAGATAAGACTGAAGCCCATATTAGTGATGTGTAAGGAAATGGGTTACCGGGCAGACTGGCAGGAGGAATCCAGGAATAAACTGGGAAATGCAGATCCACACTGGAGATGAGTACTGGAACTAGAGAGAGAAACTGAAGACTGAGCAGCGATCATGACTGCGCGTGATTCTGGAGCGCTGCTCCGCTGAGACTCCATTGGTGAGCGTGCCTTGGGTTCGTAAAAGCGGCGGGTTCATCTTCCATGTGAAAGAGAAGTAAAAGTGGCGTAAAGCAGAATTGGATCAGGTTGCTCCCCAGTGGCTGGGGGGGGGCCTGCAGCGCTCTCCTCGAATATGTCACTTTGGATAAACGTCCTCAGTTGATATAGGTCTGGTGCTCTTTGTGATTTACCACACAGTGCAATGCAACAGTGTGTAGAATTGGTCCATTACATTGCATTATTATACATTATTATATATTATTGTACCTTAGGAACCATTATGCTTTTTTCCTCAGCCAACCAGGTCACAAGAGGAGAGGTGAACTAAACTTATTTTGTATGCCAAAAAGAAAACGGCAGTCTTAGCTCAAAAATACATAATTTACATAATATTCTGGCCAATTAATTGCTGAAAAACAACGAGTAGGAGCATCCTTTTGAATTCTGTCACTTCCATGTTTCAAACCGTATGACACTATCCTTTCATCATGGGGGGGGAGGGTACATGTGGACCGATGCTTGTGGACTGATAGTTGGTGACTGAGCTCTAACAGCTCATATGCAGTTTCATGTCCTTGGCTCAGGCAGTGCCTGGGGAGCTGGGGTATAGACCCTCCCCAGAGCTCAGCACAGACGAACCAAGGGAACGCCAGACTAGCCATTGCAGTCAAATCCTCCTCGGGGCCTTTCCCGCTGTCTATGGGCCAGATATCCCCTCCCTGCAAAGCTTCACACTCGGTCAACCATAGAAACTCTCGCAGGGCACAAGACAGATGAACCAACCTTGACACTCCTACCCAGTCTCTATGCACCTACACAGCCTTGACGCGCCTACCCAGCCTCGACGCTCCTACCCAGCCTCGACGTGCCTACCCAGCCTTGACACTCCTACCCAATCTCTATGCACCTACCCAGCCTTGACGCGCCTATCCAGCCTCGACGCTCCTACCCAGCCTTGACGCTCTTACCCAGCCTTGACGCTCCTATCCAGCCTCGACGCTCCTACCCAGCCTCGACGTGCCTACCCAGCCTTGACGCTCCTACTCAGTCTCTACGCACCTACCCAGCCTTGACGCTCCTACCCAGCCTAGACACTCCTACCCAGCCTCAACGTGCCTACCCAGCCTCGACGCTCCTACCCAGCCTCGACACTCCTACCCAGCCTCGACGTGCCTACCCAGCCTCGACACTCCTACCCAGCCTCGACGTGCCAACCCAGCCTCGACACTCCTACCCAGCCTCGACGCTCCTACCCAGCCTCGACGCTCCTACCCAGCCTCGACGTGCCTACCCAGCCTCGAGAATTCCTACCCAGCCTCGACACTCCTACCCAGCCTCCACCGTCTCTACGTTCTCGCTTCACAAAACGCTCATAGTTCCTCTCAAACATATAACGTACTCCGACTTTGCATTTTTTTCTTCTACTTTTATACATTTTTCAAAATGTTCAGATGTTGAAGCTCTCCTTTCGCTGCCATGAGAGTATCGATCTCTGGTGTCAGCCCCTGTATCGCTTCAATCTTCTGACAAGTCTGAGCTGTCAGGAATATTGATGGTGTTTGAAAGAGTCAACATCTCCTCACGCAAAATCAGGGAGGGGGTTGAGAGACCCCCTACCACATGTAAACCCGCCTTCTATCTTCTGTCGTGCCATATATAACACACTCAGGCCCTGCCGGTGCTTGATTTTGTGTCGGCCACCCCTCCCTCCCACAAAGAACAGATGCCACATTTGGAAAGTGAGCACACAGCCCACCAAAACACCGTCCCAGGGTCAGGCGGCAATGATCGGCTGTCAGGCAGCCGCGGCATCAATCGCTCAGCCCACACCCGCTTCCCTTGGCCTGATGTGCGTCAGTTGAGTCCTGCAGTGCTGCTGAAGAGGTGCTTTCTCATCTCTGCTTGGGAAGCATGATGAAAGATGACAGGATCACAGCTCACCATGAGGCAAGGAGGCTTAATTACACAGGGCACACCGAGAAATGGTGTATTTTCATACCTAAAATGAGCTAATTTTTCTGTAAGAATAACAAGAAACGTTACCTAACCAACCGCAAGACACTGACCAGGATAAGTGGTTGGAAAATGGATGGACAAAGAACTTCATCATCAAAGAATACTACTACTTTATACCAGTCCTGCCACTGCTGAAATTACCTCTGACACCATCACCATAAACTAAACTGATACTACTACCCCTACTTCTATTTATACTACCATTGATACTACTAATGCTACAGTCACTATTAATACCACTATTGATACAATACTACCACTACTAAACTTACACTCACTATTAATACCACCATTGATTCTACTAACACTATTACTGTCAGTACTAATAGTACAACCAATATTAATACTTCTACTGTTACTACAGCTGCTACTGATGCTACCGCTATTAGCAATATGACCATTATTAATACCACTGCTAATACCATTGCTATTCATACTACCACTATTAATACAACAACCACTATTAATATCACCATGATTACTACTAATGACTACCACTAATACTACAGACATGAATACAGCCAATAAATCTACTACTACTGATACTACAACTACTAATACTGTGGCTACAATTAATAACACTAGTGCTACTACTACTACTGACAGTACCACTATTAATACAATAGCCATTATTAATACCACCACAATTAATATTACAGTTAATACTACTATTAATACTACGGACACTGTTAATACAACCTATTCCATCTACTGTTACTGCGACTACAATTAATCCCACCCATGCTATTACTACCACTGATAGTACCACTATTAACACTATAACCAATATTAATTCTAGTGCAGTTAATATTACAGATAACTAATACTAATACTGCAGACACTATTAAAACCACCTGTTGAATCTACTGATACTATTACTACTACTATTATGACTACAATTAATACCACCAGTGTTACTACTACCACTGCTACAACTGTGATCAGTAATAATACTGTAGCACTAATGCTACCCTACTGATACTGTGACCCTTGTCAGGAAGAACTGATAGGCCCCCCAGTGTGAACGTGCAGTATGTTAGGAACCTGAAGGTCAGGCTAAATGGACTGTGAAGCACTGAGACACCACCCTGATATGCCAGGAGAAATGGGGTTAACTGACATGTTGTCCAGATCTCTGGTTTTATTGTGGGTCTGGCCAGTCAGCCTGCCTGCTTCTTAATCACAGTAAATATTTAATAAGGTCTCTTTCTGTATGCATGGCCCTTTTAATTTCCTAATTGAGCACCTCATCTGCAGTGGGTGACCTGTAGAGAGGTGTCCCTTCTCCTCCTTTAGCCTTAACTCCACCTCCGGTAGGGCGATCTGGAAATGGACACCGACATGAAATTACCCATCCGAAAAAGCAGCTTTTATATACGAGCCATCCTTCAATGTTTGTGAGAAGAGGGCTGAGATTTAAACCGGCAGCCTCTGGGAATAGAGCTTCATAACCAGCGTTAACATTCGTCTGGCATCGGCAGAACTTACCCAGCTCAGGGGTGGAGCGAGCTCAGTGCTTCCCCAGGAAACACACCACCTCTCGGGGGATGAAACCCTGCATGGGATTCCCGACCTTTACCGGCCACGTTGCCTCACAGCACCTTATCCGTGTTTTAGAAATGCAGTATTTATTTGTACTCCACTGGGTATTAAATTGCAGCATGCTTGCATCTACAGTCACTCTGGTTACTGTAACAGATGCCACTTTTGTCCACATGTCAAATGAATTAGTGATGAGCAGCTGCAGGGTTCGGCTCCCTCTATCAAGGAAGAGGGCAAAATTCTGGTGCTGCTGGATAAGCATTCAAAGTTCGGCCGTAATAAAGACAGTACCATGGATGGACGGTTACCACAAGGTCTTCTGCTTACCACAAGGTCTCCCGTGCTGAAGGAAAAAAACCGACAGAACTAATTCCAGCCAGGTGCCACGTTCGCTACCACATCCTGGCTTCAGGTTCCATTTGCACCGTTGTCTTCTTCGTTATAATGAATTAAAACTCTACAGAATGCAGCAGGCGCTCCTAATAAGGGGCCAAACGCAGGCGGCAGCTAACGAGACCCGGCCGTCTGTGGGGAGAGATGCATGTGGGTAAGCACTCGTTAAAAGGCTCCGCATCCTGGTCGACAGAGGCCCTAGTGATGTGCAGGCCCATATGAAAATGACCTTTCCGTTCAGCCACGGCCGATTCAGGCTGCGTAACGAGCACTTACGTGCTAGGTCGACTTGCTCCTATTGCAGACACAAAACTCCCCATAATAAGATGAAAACCTGTCTTTTATATTCACTCTTTTCTATGCGCATAGTGGCTGCAATGGTGGAGATCCTGTCTGCCAAAGCAAAGTCATGGTCTGAAAGCATATACATGAAAGTCTTTTAATGGCTGGTGGTATTTCACAAGCAGGGGCACCGTAAGGACCAATCCAAGGGGCTTAAGAAATTGGGGACCCGATATGCTTTCGGGGCCGAAAAATCCCTAACACCACCCCTGTTCACAAGGCAGGATAATAGTCTTTTGGGGGGGAAATATATTCTTATTTTTTGTTTATTGAGATCTGTGTCCTGCAGGTTAATTTCCCTTAAAACCTCACAGAGTCTGGAGGATCCTCACAGAACCATAGTGGAGTTCCAGGAAGTCTGGAGGACGTTCACAGACCTTCACGCAGAGCACACTCTTCAAAGCTTACATGTCTCACTTGCTTCCCAGACACACCTTCCATCTTAAAGTCTGACCCAGAGAGAACATTCTCGCCGCATCCATTCCCGAGATTTAACCGGGGAGGTTGGGGGAGGAGAAGGTGACCAGCCTTTCCTTTGTCGCCCCCGTAAAAACGGCATACTCTGGCCCATGTGGGACGGCTAAACCATGATGGTTCCCGGGGGCCTCCTGCCACTTGCTGATCGATGCTCTGTCACCATGTGCTCACACAGCGCCTGCATAAAAGATACAAACCGCTAAGTGCTGCACAGCGCCGTCTGCGTGCGCCACCCTCACGGCCGGCCCGCATATCCGCGTCCAGCTCACTGCGCTCCCTCCTTCCGCGTGACTTTTAAACGTCCGTCAGCGGCTAATGAAGAATCTGGGTGGTCCGCCCAAGAAGGCGCTCCAACAGCACTGTGACATTTGCGCGGATGATGTTATTATCTGTGGGACACACACACAAAAAAAAAAGAGAATGCGGTGTTTTTTTTTGTTTTTTTTTTTTCCGCCGAGTTCGGGAACTTGCAAATTAATTCGGGCCCCATCGAGGATTCTCTTCATTTGCGCTGCTCCCTAATTGGCCATGTGCTTCATGTGGAACCGGAGCAGGCACGGCTTTCTGTTCGCCGCGACTGCAACGCGACAGAATTAAAAACCATCTCTTTGTGAATCCCACAGCATCGCAGCGCATTCGATAGAAAAATCGCCTCTTTTTTTGGTGCATGGCTTTGCATTGCCAATACACCTCACAGCCCCACAGCAGAAATAAACCCTGACTTTATGTTTTCCGATAGATCGATAGGATTGTTTGGGAGGGGGTGAAGAGGGTGGACAGCGGGGGGGCTGGGGGTGGGGGAGTGGTGGTGGGGGGTGGGAGCCTCAGAGTTCAGCACCCTCACGGGGGCTATTTAAAATGAGCACTGCAGCCTTATTCGCGCTTTTACGACTTTACATAGCTACCAGAGGCCTGAATTATTAAAGGACACCACAGCAGAAAGTGCAGGCAGAGGCAGACATCCTAAAGGCACGGAGAAGGACAGGCTTCTTGTCCAACTTCAGTACACCCTACCTTGACTAAATAGGCCACCTTGCTCATAACTAACTCACCAATAACCTTAACCTGCTCTGTCCTTCAGGGCTCATCTTCAACCAAGAATGGAAAGTGCCCCCCTCCCCCTGCCCCCTAGTGATTGACTAGGGGGAAGCATTTCGGATTTAGAGAGTCAGAATCTCTTCTAAAAAGTCATCTTCCTTTCGAGTGTCCTGTTGATATGGGTTGGAATTTTATTATCTTAGGCTCGTCCGCCTCTGACAGCTTTTAAATCCATAATCCGCAGAGCAAAGCCGACAGGCCGGATGTCACCGGCCTTCACAAGCCCCTGCAAAAATGAAAAAAATAAAAATAGAAAAACAGACGACCTTGCCAAAAGTATGGCGGGATTAGTGCTGACCGTGCTGCTCCTTCTCCACAGCGCCCCCCCACTCCATCTCCATGATGGCGGCAGACACTCCCGCGCCATTCAGTCGCTACCAGGTGCAGAACTTCACCCTGGTGTGCAACGTGTGCGGTGGCGAGCCGGCCCCAGTGGTGTGTGCCGATCTCCCCCCCCCGCCACACACACACACACACACACACACACACACACACACACACACACACACACACACACACACCCGATCTCCCTACCCCTCTTCTGTCTCTGTGCTGCCAGACGGCTTGGTATAAACGCAGTGTGACTCCTGACACTTGCCGTTAATCCTCTCCAGGCCATTAATCATTATCTTAAGGTGTACGATATTGCAGGTTGCAGACATCAGAAATCCGTCTCGAGCAATTAGGAGCCAACCGAGAGGGGATCAGGAGGTGAAGGCGATTTCCGGGTGCCCCCCCCCACAGCGATCCATGCTGGCTCGGTGCCCCCGGCCCTATAACGATCCCAGAGTGGAGGTTGTTTATGATTCCCTGGAAGGAGCAGTCTTCGAAATCCCTGAATATGAGGGGCGGGGTCAATTTTGTGTTATGCTAACCAGCAGCTGTGGTCTGGCAAGGTCATCTGAAATTCTCGTCTACAAGCCGTCGAATGCACCGTGGGTGTGTGTGTGCTGGGAAATGAAAAGGGCAAAGCTTAGGAGAGCGGCTAACTGTGTGGATCCGTGAGCCAGAAAGGCGTGCAGGTGTTGCATAAGCTGAAGCAGATTAGAATCACAGTGTGAATCTGGGATCAGCTGTTGGCTCGACGGCCTGGCTGAGAACGGGAAGCAGAATGGATGAACCAGGCGGCCAGTCTTAGTTGCCCACTATCTCATGGCTTTATTGACAAATCAGGTGCCTGCGAGTGCCTTCCCACCAGTGTATGTCTCACTATTCCTCCTGCTGGTATTTGTTCGTTCTACGATCCTCTCTGTGATGGATTTGGACCAGCAAGCATGAAACCATTATCTTTCGTACTGACAACGAAGTGGGAAAAATTAATTAAAATTATAATACAGAGAAATCATATTGTGTGAAGCAGTCAATACAAACACATTAAAGTCGTAACGAATTAATTAATAATTGCCATTTAAAATGACTGGGGAAAACAAACAAAATATTCAAGTGAGATATTGAAAGATTTACATTAATGTGCACAGTGTGTCAGACTGTGACACATCACTGTAGGTCTTTGAGGATCAACTAGAGTCTCTGAAGTGCCACTAAAGTCTGTTAGGATCTAATAGACTTTGTTAAGTGTCACTGTAGGTTTCTGAAGATCCACTGGACTCTGTGAAGTGGCACTGATGTATATGAAGATCCACTTGACTCTCTGAAACTCCACTATAGTACTGTGAGGATCCACTAGACTCTCTGAGGTTTTTGGCCCTGTGGGTTCCAGAAATTAAGTAACCAGAACCAGCTTTTGTCTGAAGGACAAAAGTACAAGAGGGTTTATTTTTTACGAAAACATAACACTTGTGTAGGAGTTAATCTTGGCACTTTCGCCATATGAAATGCTTGTGATGAAACTGTGCCAGGATATCAAATGGAGCCGATCTCCAGCACCATAAATCCACAACTGGGGAGCAGATCCAAGCCGATGGAATCCACACTGGGCTGCCAAATCAAGAGCACGCAAACGAGGCCTGACGCCACACAATGGTACATCTCATCACTGGAAAGCAGAAATGGAGTGAAACCCTGTCAGGTCTTCTGCCTCTGTGAGCTGCTTTAATCTGCGGCGAAAGCTAAAGTTAAGCGCTTTCAAGGCAACGACACATACACATACATGGATAGAACCTTCTAGAACATCAGAAAGTCTGGGCTTGTGCTGCTCTGGACTCTCTGTACTATGCTGTGCCATTCAGGGGAATTACGCCCTTTCACACCACTGGAACATTTTTTTGGAACCAGGAACTTTTGTTACATTTACACAGCAGGAACTCGATTGTACCTGCTCGGAGGCCGTTTTAGAACCATTTTTTAACACCTACTCCAGGCTAGGTACTTTTCGTTTGAACACAAATTACTGGGGAGGTGAGGACATTGATAAATTTGCTGATTTATTGACCACAAGCAACGGCGTTAACTTGGATGTTTACTTGGAAGGCGGACGTGCAGAAAAAAAGATGTAACGGAGCAAAAATTGAGCAGTTGGAATAATTTGTCTACTCCAATTACATTTAATGCATCAATCACTAAATCTTTTTGCTTTTGTCTCCACATTTCTGCATCGGAAAATTTGATAAGTAACCAATATGCTTCTGTCTAATATCACCAATGAATCTTGCTAGCGCTTATTAGCTTGGTAGTGTTACATATTTTTTTAATCTGTGGAAAATTAAAAATCGATCTGCTGGCCAGATTTAATAAGAATCATGAACATGTTCTGTGAGTAAAATATAAGGAAATATAAATAAAAGGGTGTGTTCCATTTTGATTACATTTAATCCCCCCAATAACTAACAAAACTGCAACTTATTCATCCTCCATTGTTTTTCTGCGACACTTTAGTTTCATATGAAATTATGTTTGAAGTTTAACATGCAAACTTTTTGCGTCTCTCATGATCACTTACCATAAATCTCCTGGTTCCTGTTCTGCAGTGTGAAAGCGACAGAGGGGCCACAAAAGTTCCAGGTCCATACAGCCCAGGGGCTTGTAAACCGGGACCAGGTTCCTGGAACTTTAGTGTAAAGGTGCCCATTTACTGCACTGTAGGAAAGTACAAGAAAGTGCATATGTGGGGAAGGGTTAGGATTGGGGGGTGGGGGGGCGAGACAGGCTTTGGAAGGGCCTGCCCCCCTCCCCAGGATATCCACACCTCTGTATTTAAACCTTTTATGAGTGTCACAACAGCAGCAGAAAAACACAGTAGCAGTTTAATCACCGCTTGACTTTATCCTTCAAAACTGAACTTGAAATGCCAGTTAAATTTTGTTCGTCTACTTTTCTGGGGTAGGCAACCCTGCTCCTGCAGTGGCAGAATCCAGCAGGTTTTCCATCCTGCCCCTGGTCTATTTTTTGTTAGACTTGATCATCTCCAGTAATAAAAGCTCAGGGCCATATTCACTGCAGAGAGTTTCCCCAAGCAGTCACTGCTCAAATGCATGGGTACAGTCCAGTGCCCTTTCAAGGTTTAAATCTAACCAAGCGATGACACCAACTAAACTGAGGAAGACCTTCTGGAGGCAAAAACGACCAGGTGATTTCTTTTGTAACACGGAAAAAGAAACGCCTAAATATCTATACCACTTTATGACATTTGTGATTAAATGTAAGGGGTGTGTTTCTTTTAAAAAAAAGAATAACAGTTCAATAACATTTTTTTCTCTTTATAGATCTGAATCATTACCAAAGAACAGAGAAAATTCACATACAATCACTGTTAAAATTACTTTATCTGAAAATGCAAAACATTATGCTCCAATTGTGTACAGTTATGGAAAGTGAAAAATGCAGTGTGACAGTGAACATTACCACATATTAAGTCCGTAATAAAAACAAACGCATCCCTGACAGCTGCCTCAGTCTCATGTTGTGAGCCAGTTACATGAGTGGGACAGAAACTCAAGGGCAAAGGCCCACTAAAAACATGCAGAAACTGACTTCAACCAGAAAGAATACTCAAACAAGGAGGAATGTCTCAGAATCAAGGAGGAATGTCTCACAACCTCTCAAACCTACATTACAAACACAGCTCATCAGGATAATCCCTCTGACTCTCAATATTGTCCCAGTTGACTCAATTTAATCCATCCATCCATCCATCCATTATCCAAACCGCTTATCCTATTGGGTCGCGGGGGGTCCGGAGCCTATCCTCAATTTAATCCCAATAATATAATTAGCTCAATAACGGTCAACTGCGTATTGCTACGGAAGCACAGCATATCAACCACACCTACTCTTTTCCCTCCAACTAAACCTGGATATTTAAATGTACTGAAATATGTGTAAATAAATGAAAAAGTCATTAACATTAAAACCCAACATAGAGTGAGATCTACTGGAGAATCCCAAAGGTGATAAGGGTACAAATTATGATCAGCTTGTTTTGTTAGCTGAAGCTGGTCCACACGCTGATTCCAAAAGATCATGCAGAGATTAGCCATTAAAGGACAACCATTTTTTGTCTCTTTTTATTCCCAGAATTTGCATGATTTTTTTTTTGCAAGGCTAAATTAATGAGGATCACAGTGTCCTCACGCTTCTAGGGCTGGGGATTTGATTTGTGATGTGATTTCATGATCTTTCCATGACATGCAGGTTTCCTTGCAGCATTGCTGTGAAGGTGAACTAGTATTCTAAATTGGGATTGTTTGTGTGTCCTGTGATCGACTGGCATCAAGTTCATAGTGAACCCACTGATTCCTAGGACTGTCTGTAGTGTCTCCATAAACCTATTCCGGATAAGCTGATGGATGGATGGATGGAT
>JABFEA020000130.1:21843190-21858403 GCA_019775915.2 Cyphomyrus plagiostoma | reverse complement strand
CTCCAGAATGACATGGGGAGAACATGCAAACTGTACAATGACACAGGGAGAACATGCAAACTCCACACATGGAACCCTTGTCCCAGAAATGTGAGGCAACAATGCTACTGCAGCACCACTGCATGGCACCACTGTGCCGCCCCCCCAACAGGGATCCACCTTCCAATATCAATTATAAGATTAACGATACAGAGCAAAAACTGCAAATGAGTCCAGAATATTCCCATCTGTTTTTAAATATGTGCTTATGCAATTTGTGCGGTGCGATGGTGCAGTGCTTTTTGCTGTGGCCCTCAGGGTTATGAGCTCAACTACCGGCAGAGCTCTACAGTATCATTCAAAAGCTTGATTACACTTGCTGGAAAATAGGCTTTATCATAATGTTTTGCATCATATATTTTTTTTCTGCAAAAGCTTACAGACAGTACATTGCAAAATACAAAACAATATGAGTGGAGTATCAAGGCAGTGAACAGAAAATAGTTTCTAAGTCCTGGAGGTGTTTGGTTAACAAGTTTCAGCAGGAAATTTCCCATCATGCTCCTCTGAAGCAGTTTCCAGAGATGCTGGATGCTTATGGTTGACTTTGCTTTTGCCTGGTTCAAGCTAGTTTTATGGGCTTTGCGCTCTGGAGACTGGGAGACCAGGTTTAAGTTGGTAAATGGACTGCATTTATATAGCGCTTTTGTACTCTTCCCAGTACTCAAAGCGCTTTACAATTTATGCCTCACATTCACCCATCCATACATACATACATACAATCACACACCAGTGGCGGAGGCTGCCATGCAAGGCGCCGACCTGCACACCGGGAGCAATTTGGGGTTCAGTGTCTTGCTCAAGGACACTTTGATGGGGTCAGGAGTAAGCAGGGCTCGAACCTGCAACCCACTGGTTGCCGAACGATAGCACTGCCTTCTGCGCCACCAGTTATCCTTCACTTTCTTTCTTCCCCAGATACTTACTTCAAGTCATTTTATGATGGTAGAATGGTATGCCTTTGAAGTCTAATATGCTGGTTGAGAATGCCACGGATTTAGTAAAGATCACTAAGTCTGTCACACGCGGCAACCAAATGCAAGACTCATGTGCTCACCTGCTCTACGTCTTACAAATACACAGTGGTTAGAACCAAATTACGAATCTTGACTGATCAATACAACCCCATGAATAGACAAATTTAGAGCACAAAAAATCATGGTGTCAAGCAGGCACTTATACTTTTGAACGCTTCTATATGTGTTAGAGCAGGCTTCTTGAAATCTGGACCTCGATTCCAAATCCATGCCTTGTTTTCAGTTCTCCCAGGTAGTTAGTTTAATAATTACTGATTCTGATTGGTCAGAGGTTTCTCACCTGACTGACAGGTAAAGGAAGGCTGGAAAACCAGCAGGGCTCGCACCTCGAGGACCTTGAGTTGAATAACCCAGTGTTAGACTTTTTGTTCCAGTCATTCTTGCACCAGCCTGGTGGCCTCCTCCTTTAGGGGAATTTGGCTGAACTAGTGTCTCTAAATTGTCCATAGTGTCCCCTATATTTCCTAGGATGGACCCCAAGTTCACCACAACCTTGCGCTTTATAAGTGATATGAATGGATGGATAGACACTTATTTATTCTCGGTTTCAGTAGTCCAATCTATCTCTGTCAATATAAGGAATGAGGTAAGATGCATCATGGGACATCTGCACGCCAAAGGCATGTCATGGAAACTAGAGTACAGGAAGCTGCAAACCCATCTATGTACTGAGTTGAACAGGCAAACCAGCTGAGCATGGCTGGATTTGAACCCGCGACCGTGGAGATCTGCACACGCTGCAGAATACGACACGCATCGCTATCGCGGGAGCCGCCTTCCGCTGACTATGGCTTTAAAAAAGACGCATCGATGCACTTATCATGGATTGCATATCACTGTGGGGGCTTCTGGAGGCAAATGTGGGTCCACCACCCAGACTTCACATGGCCGTTCGGGAGACATTAGCGGTCTGTGATCTCAGAGCGAGTCATCGGACATGTCTGTCACTGACGAAAGTAAACACACGTGCCACATTAACACATTGCCTCCATTCTGACGATTTACTGTCATTTTCAATACTGTACCAAAAATTCCACCCTTGGACTCAGTGCCAGTGGCTCACATCGGCCCATCTGTGGCCGGTAGGTGTCTTTCCTGCACTTTATTTGTGGGGGCTTCTGACTATGAAAGCTGACAGGGCACCGCCCCCTCCTCCTAATGCTTCTCAGAAGGACCTCTGGGAGCGGAAGGCAGCACCACTGGTGCCGTGGATGAAGGGGGGTGGGGGGCAAGTCAACACGACCGGTAGACCCATGAGTTTAGCTGACCATGAACTATTGTCCTGAGACGGCAACTCTGCTCTTTCTCGCCAGCCGGGGACCGTGGTAAGGTTTTGTCCAGAGGCATCCACTGGCTTGCGGGGGATTTTCGTCCAGCTCCGCCGAGAAGCCCAGGCATTGCCTTTCTTGCCCCCCACCCATGCATTCCGCGTTCTGAAACAGCAAAGTGTGCGACCATGAGAAATAAGGCAGCACCCCATGCAGAATATCCTCCAGGGCCGGACTAGGCCAGTTTTATTGTCACCCCACAGTATTACAAACAAGCACCTCACCAAAGTGCAGCCCCACAAATAGGCTTCCTTACAGTCAGCTGGAGACTTTTTGTGCTTCGCAGAAGCTTTTATTTTTCTGAATCACTGATTTTCCGCGAGCCGCTTTCTTTGAAGAGTCGACAGAAGCATACTCTGATGGTTTTTAATACAGTTTTTTGTTTGTTTTTTTACCCTAAGAATATGGAAGAGTGAGGCTGGATGCAGGACTTTTGCAGATGCGCTTTTGTGTTGATTTTAATTGCAGCCGGCTTGAAACCAGGGCTTCTCTCAAAGCCACCTTTTATCTCTACGTGCCACGAGGCTGCACCCCGCAAGATCGGCCCACTTTTTGACGCCCGCCTCAGGCGGAGATGCTTTGTCCACCACATGGACAAAAAGCGATTGTGTCAGTTAAAAAAAATAATAAAAATATCAAAACCCACAGAAAATCGCCTGTGATTTGTCATGACTTAGTTGTTTATGATTTAATTTCCCCCGCCAAAGCATTCCGAAAAAGGATTCAACACACCTATCACAACACACCACATTGCAGGTCAGGTTCCATTGCATAAATCAGCATCTCCCAGCATCTCTTTCAATGCCTCAAATATGTGTTATTATACTAATTATGTTTGTATATCTAACACTGTAGGTAAGAACGATGCAAATGAATTCCATTCTTTTGGCTGCAGTGTCATTTTACATAACACTCAGCTTTTTAATTAGTAAGATACATGTGTATTCATTTAATAATTATCTGAAAACATATAGTACTCTAGTCAAGCAATTAAAACATGAAAAAAACTGGTTCAGTGATAGATTTTCTTTTTTTGGCTGTCAGTCAGGCAGCATTGAGAACGCTGACGTCTATGAAGAAAACAGACGCGGTTGCTTTATTATCTTTATTAGGTGACTCTGCAACATCACTGAGATGCGAGGCATGTGATGACCACACAACGCGGGAACGCCAGGCTTTCGTCAAAATTCCCAGATCTAGTCTTCTGAGCGTGCTTTGGAGTGTTGTCAGGACACTCCACAGTCGTGTACGGACAGGTGCTCTCTTGGTTTGGATGTGTTCCTCCCCTCATGGGTGGATGGGGGGGGGGGCTTAAAATGTGCTGGAGTAATGAGGATGAGGGGGCCGGGTGGTAGCTTCAGTTTTAAATTTTTCATTGATTTAAAATGGCAGCCTGACAGCGGTCCGATGTCGCATTACAGCCGCTGCATATTCATGAGCTCCTCTGTGCCTGTAGCGCAGACAGATTACAGCTGCTCCTGCAAGGAGCCCAATTCTGCCCCCACGATGGGGGAGAGCACTCATCATCTGGAAACCAACAGACCCCTCGGTAATAATTAACTGCTTTAGGCTCAGCCGAGTGAGAAGCAGCCATGCCCATGATGCTGTGACATCACCCATCCCGTCCTGTGACATCATTGGACAGAAAACAAAGTAAACAACAGTCAGTGGGACCTTTGTGTGAGAAGGTGCTTGCTACAGAATCAGGAAACGAATGACACGCAGAGATGAGTAAATGGTGTACCCCAATTGAGAGGGTGGTGGGGGAGTGGTTTTGGCAACCCACAGAAATTTCATCACCCCCACCAAGACTGTGGCCTGATCCTTTCCATTATCCTTCCATAACTCTTCCTGTGTTGTGGACACAGTACTAATTCCAGGCCAGATTCTGCTTGGAGAATAGGCCTGCATTCCCTGCCAGACTGGACATCATACAGGCCAAAAATAAAAATCGCAGAAAACATTTCACTGCACATTACCCAAGCAAGAAACAAAATAATAATCATTAACGTGTCAGTGACAGAATCATTAAAAGAAAACTAGGACAGCTTGTGATGGATGAGTTTTGGAAATGGCCGTCATTACGTGTTTGTCTTAAGCAGGGGAGAGTCTGGATCTGAATGGATTTTTTGTTCTTTCTCAGTTTTTTTTTCTTGTTCTTGCTAGGGGGTTGAAGGTTTGCAGAGGGTGCCTGAACAGGGGGTTGTAGCAATGGTGGGTCACCATTTTGAGATCTTTGGAGATCTTGCTGTTTTTAGGGAAAAGCTCACTTTCAGGAGATGATGGTGTCAGTTTATTTGACCTAATGTTTATTCCCCTGAAAAGCAGTCGCAAGACAGGTAACCTGGTCCATAATGCATCCTGCCTGTAAGGTGATTTCCCCAGTGTGAAATATATGCGGGGGGCACTCAGAATCCTACAGATTATGCCTCTTTGAACCGTAAAGTGTGTTCAGGTGCCTATTATCTCCAGTGTGGCTCCATTGCACTGCCTTGGCGTTTTTTTGTCATATCTTTTTGAATATGTAAGAATACACCCACTGCTACTTACCTCTTGCCAGTAACCTTCCAGACCCCAGGCCCTCTGGAAGGTCACGGCATGATCTTTTCCCTCCATCACTGCTTCCATCGTTTGTCTGGGGGACCAAATTAAATCTACCTAGGGGCTTCTGCCGCGACAGGCCTTGGGAATTACCTTCCCCTGGGGTCCCTTATCAGGAGACTCCCAGACCCCGTTCCGTGCAAGGCACCTCCTTCTCCATAATGAGTATCTGCCTGATTTAGCTCCTTGTTTCCCCCTGGGGAATATATTCATGGGTGACCTTTGAATGAAAGGACTCCTCTCTCTCAGACTTCATCCCTGTGACCTTAATTGACAGTACATGTGTCCCTCTCATTGCAAAGAAATGGACGTTCCTGTATCCATTACCCTACACTCAGAAGCTAACATCTCTCTTTTTCTTTCCCTCTATCTCTCTTTACCTTCACCAGCGGCCCCTAAAGGCCCCAAGTTGCTGATGACCCCCACTCGGGCAAAAGTGGGGGACACCGTTCGCATCAGCGTTCAAGGTTTCCAGGTAGGATCTCCTGAGATTGGGGGACAGGAGTTTTCAAAAAGTGGGCCAATGTTCAGTTTTGAAGATGAAGTGGAACGCAGAGCACAAAGGCCGAGCCTCTGAGCCCTAACCAAGTTACCAAACTTACCGAAATCTTACCGAACAGGAAAGAGATCAAATTTGAACATAAGAGCAGAAGAAATTTACAAACGAGAAGAGGTCATTCGGCCCATCACGCTCCTTTGTGGAGAACTTAACTAATAGCTCAGAGTTATTAAAATCTTATCTAGCTCTGATTTAAAGGAACCCAGGGTTTTAGCTTGTACTACACTAGCAGGGAGACTATTCCATACTCTAACTACACGCTGTGTAAAGAAGTGAACAGACGGTACTGAAGGACATCAACATCAGACAAACTTTGGGTGTGTCCAAAATCACATACTTACACAGTAGGTACTTAATTTTGTTAGAAGCCTACTACTACCATTAATGTAGTATGTACTATATGTATGCATATTAGCGGTATGCATGCATTTGGACACACTGAGCTCGCCATCTCGCATATTACCTGATCCAGATGTTTACCAGTGGTGTTGCTTGACCACTATGAAAGTTAAAGACTATTAAAAGCTACATAAAAATACATATTTGAGTCAACTAATGTAATTGTGTATTACTTTCTACTTAAATCTGTGCAAAGATGGCGCTTTCTCTACCATCTGGACAAAATTTTCTGGACAAAAAACTGGATAGCGCAGTGTCCATCGTTTGCACACTTCTGAATTTCGCAGAATGTAATATACCATTTAGGTTCACCATCCACCACCATCTACGCTGAGGATTTCGACGTCCTGCTCACTTCACGTGCTATATATCCCCTACTATGTAACAAACACATATGTGATTTTGGACACACCTTTTGTTTCTCTGACTTAAAATAAATATGAACTAAATCATGCATCAGGCAGCTGACAATTCATAATTCATTGATGTAGATCAAAACATTTGTTAAATATCTGGTTTGTCTCAGTTTACCACACCATCCGTAAAAGCAAATGTGTAAAAATGGTGTTGAGCTTTTCAGTCTGTGATGCAGCTTCCAAGAGAAAAGCTCATTTATTCATGCCTTCATGGCTTTCGGTACCATTGCTTGACATTTCCGCCACTTCCTGTGTCTTCCTCTTTGCTGTGAACGATTGGAATTGTGGCCTAAAAAGTGAATTTCTCACATTAAAGATTTTTGTTTATGTACCACTGCCACATCTTAAGAAGATCTCGGCAGGCAAATGTGTATCCCAGAGATAGCTGTGAGCCACTTCCCAGCAGCGGATTGGCTAGTGTGAGCCACTTCCCAGGAGCGGATTGGCTAGTGTGGCTGCAGGAGTGTTCTTCGTGTACACAGAATAAATTTGAGCGAGGGGATATTTCTACAAACACCATAAGCATTTATTTCTTGTGTGTTTTCCCCCCTAAAGAGCAGGGAAACAGCTTTTCAGTGAGAGTAAGGATTTTGCAACGAATCCCTCGTTAAAATCACAGTTAAGGCTGTTCACAACAAAAACAAAGATAAAGTTTAACCCGATAAGTCCAAGGTGATTTAGCTTGGGGATCAGCCTATGTTCCCCCTCTCACCCCCTCCTCCCTCAAAATCCCATGCAATTAAATTCCAGGATATTCAAGCTTTGGCCATTGCGTTACGTTTCCGTTTTTTTGGAAAAGTTCCACCTTCACTAGCTGACTGCTGGATCTGGCCACGTGTATTTTTCTGTAACCGATTCATTTGAAGGACGACCATGAATAATGTTAAGTCATTATAAACAGGCATTGCACAGGGCTGATATGACTCACAAATCACAGGATCCAAGGCTGCCGTCCTTTTGTCCTAATTAGATAAGTGCATAAAACATTGATTTCAAGGCATACCTCTCATGTCCTTCACTGGCTAAGGGTTCTGGGGTGTAAAGAAAGACTCGCACTTTAGACAAATTTATTTCAATTTATCAGTTACAATTCATTCTTATTTTTTCCTCCGCTTTCTGAAACCTTGCCATTCTTGCGACATTCCCCCCTTGTTTACTGGTTGAATGAATGATTTAAGCATAATAAGATATGAAATAGTTAATAATAAAACCTAAATGTTACTCTCTGGCCCCACGATGATTTGCTAACCCAGCATCGCAAAATCAGTCCGTTCCAATTAGGTCATGCCATCGATTCTAGGATCCCAATGGCCCAAAGACACTTTATCTCACGTCTTTGGTGGTTGGGCAAGCTGGAGCCTTAAGTCACCATGGCACAAAGTTAATCAGAGCCCTCAGCACAGGTAGTTAGGAAGTCAGACAGCACACACACATGCACACCTCTCTTCCTTCACATTTTCAAGTGGACAGCTTGGAAAGAAAAAATACACAAAGAAAATGAGTGCGTTTCTTCCCAGCCTTTGCTGGTTTCACACCATTGCATCATGCTTCCTCAAGAAAAGCGACAGTCTCGTTCCCGTCTTCCTGAGGCCGCTGCTGGCAGGTCCCATACCGGGACACCCCCCCCCCCATGCTCGATGGCAGTGATGACCCACTCCACTCCACTGCCAGAGTTTCTCACCCGGTGGAAAAGAAAGTGGCCAAGACTCATGGGTTAAAGTAGCTCTCCCTCTCCGCGATCAGTCAGTGACCCTTAGGCTGCTGCAGTTGCCCAAAACTACTAAAGCAAGTGATTCGACAGGAAGTAACATTAATATAGATATTTGTATGAGCAAGGTAAAGTTTTTATTAAAAAATTCAATCACCATTTGGCTGTTTTGTAGGCCTTCGATCATCATTTAAGCTCATATTGGTTTCCTTGGATGGTTGCGTTGGTTTATTTCATTGATTGACACTAATTACCCCCCTCCCCCAACAGAACGAGGTATTTCCCGAGCCCATGTTCACGTGGACGCGTGTAGGGGGGCGTCTGCTGGATGGCAGCGACAAGCGGGACGGCAAGGACCTAGTTCTGGAGCGGGTGCCGGCTGAGCTCAACGGCTCCATGTACCGCTGCACGGCCCAGAATCCCCTGGGCTCCACGGACACTCACACACGCCTCATCGTGTTTGGTGAGTACATTCCACAGCATTGGTACCTCCCAGATCTTCTCAGGAAGTCAACACTAGGCTCTCCTTAGCTTGTATACAAAATTTTGAGGACATCAGAAACATTTATCTCTATTAATTAGTTGAGAATATGGGAATAGGGCTTTTTTTCTAGTGAAAAAAATTCAAAACAAACCACATGTTCATCTGCAAGGAGCTGCCCCCGACATTTTAATCCCCCCTGTTTGGTTTCAGAGAAGATACCAGTCCGTGTTCAGTGAAAAAGCTTCCCCCGAACACCTAGCATGAATTAATAGAGCTTTAAGTTAACTGTGAATTATTTAGGCATGATTAATAAGTTATAGTATTATTAAAGTCTTTGATAAATCTTCAGAGAGATGTGAGTAATGACTTTGTAATTTATATGAGCAGAATCTCCCAGAGCTTTCGCAGAAGCTATACCACAGAGATGTAACAAAGGAAACGTATATGACATAGCAATTACTATAAGGACACCTAATAGGCATATAAGTGCTTATTAATTCATATAAACCTTTTATATTACATGTTGACAGCATGTATTGTTAGGAGGAAGCTTCCTGTCCCACAGGGATGACGTCATATAATGAAGACTAACCCTGATGCTAGCATTTGTTATTAACACAGCAACAGGGTTCACCTGATTGTACTATAAGATGATAGGCTGATAAGGCTGATAGGATTTTGACATTCTAGTGAGATATCTTGAGATTGCCACACTCTAATGAAGACTCAGCTGTGTGTAGCTTTCTTGGCACTGTAAGGGGTCACATGGGCACCATGGAAGGCAGCCGATTGGCTGAACACAAAACATCCACATAATACTGCCAACCAGTTGTTTGCTAGAACTCAGCGTTCAGTCCAAATAGCTTTCTTATTACGTAACTTAGATTTGCACCAACACCTGCTGTGGGATCCAACCTGCTTTCGCTTACCCAGACACTCTTAACCTCCTCCCCCCATGTGAATATATTTTAATCAAACTGTTCATAATTTTTCGAATGTGCAGCTTAAAGGAGATTTAATCAATAATGGTGCCGTAAAAGCAAGAGGAATGTCGATACCCCCCATAGTCTCAAGGTGGCTGTTTAATAAAAGTGTCTCTCTTGAAAAGACTGGTAGTGCGTGAGAGAGCTAACGCCTGTTTACCAGCCGATTGCACTTCCTGTCGTCAACCCGAGCAGCGAAATGCCTCCCATTTATCTCCGGCCGCTGCGAGGACAGTCTTGTGTACTGAATATCCCGCTTCTCGTCTGTCCACCTCTTCCTCCCCAAAGGAATACACTTTGAATTCATTCATCTTCACTCCAAACACTTGCCCTTTAAAAAGACCCAGTGGAAGCAATAAAGGGAGCCAGGCACTTGCCACAAGACCACCCCCCCCCAACAAACCCACACAAAAGCTCCAACAGCACCATCACAGGGCAATGATCCTTTATCACTGTAGCCCTACGGATGGCCCTTGACTGTTTTTCCATAACCGTCGGCCAGCTCATGGGTGAATCCTCTGAGTTCTGTGATTTGTAAGAACCCTAACTTGAGCCCCGGCTGCATCATCTGTGGGCAAAGGTCACTCAAAGCAGACTGCACGAAGACCTACATCCACGATAAAGTCCAAAGCCGTACAGCTCCTTAAAGAAACAACAAGGACAGTAGTATTGTATTCTTTCTCTAAACGGGCGGCGATCGGGAATACTTGACCCGTTAGGGTCAGAATTTATTTGGGCATGGGAATGGAGGGTGTTTCACAGAAACGGCGGAGAGGGAAACAGAAGAACAAAAATGTTCATTGAGTGGCGGATAAAACTACCGGGGATGTGGTCTTCGAGAGTCTGGGTGTGTGCACTTGCTGGAAATGTTATATACCGAGTAACAAGGTGCAGGTGATGTGAGCGAATCAGACTTAGCTGAGCTCACTCTGCCCCGGAACGTCCTGCCCCAGAACATCCTGCCCCGGAACATTCTGCCCCGGAATGTCCTACCCCTCCCGGCTCCCAAGTCTCGATTTGTTGTCTGCTTTGCTGTCGTTTTGAGTCTGTACCCAGCTGACAGGGAACTTTAGCCAACATTATGTAAAGGTCTTCTCAAAGCTGGCAGAAAATGTGCTTTGAATAGAATGTTCTATTGAAACTATTTCAACGTTTCACATTTAAGTTTCTGTCAATATTAGTACAATAACATTATTACCCGAACATCCCTTTAATGTAACTAATGTTGAAAAACATTGTTTTACGATAAATATTACCATAAATATGACACCCAGCCTTAAACCCATGTCCACTGATGTGCAAAGCAACAGTGTTACTCGTTGCCCTTTATGTGCTTGTGTTTGCCGTGGTAGTAGCAGAACATCAGGTCGCCATACCTTAATCGTAACATTTGGTGAACATGGATTGAATTTAGTGATTAGTGTTCACTACCACTAGTGAACAGGCAGTGATCACTTCAATGAAATGTGTCCTCTGCATTTAACCCATATGTGACATAGCAGGGGACAGCTAATTCAGCACGCGGGGAGCAGTACCTTGCTCCGGGTACCTCAGTGATGGATTGCGGGTCAGGGATTCAAACCAACAGTGCTTGAATTACAAGGGCGCCTCCCTAACCATTAAGCCACCACTACCCACACACTTAACGAACAAAAAAACTGGTTTATACTCTGGCTCCATGAAGTTTTTTTATTGCTCCTCCTTCTTACTCCCCCATGTCTTGAAAGTTCACCCTGGAAGTGGCTGCTGGATAATGGCTTGTCTTCCTGCTCAATGGGGTTTCAGCCAGGACTCAGGGTTGCTGATGTTCCTCATTCTTAAGCCAGTCTGGTGTGTCCCGAGCCTCGTGCTTTGGATCAGGGCTCTGCCAAAAGGTCTGATCTAAGCGCTGAGGACTTTGTTTTAGTCTAGCAGGCTGTAACATCCCTTCCCATGCCACTTACCTGAACCTCATTCTAGCCGTTTTATCCCCAGTCTTAATGAAGCTTACAGGCTCTGTTGAAGGAGAGGTCCTCCAGGGCCCAGAGCGAACAGTGTCCAGCAAAAAATGGATCGAACGATACGATTCAGTTTTGCACCTTTAAGTTCCCAAAAATCTGATGCCACATAATACTTGTGACTGAATTTTACAGCATCTTTAACTTGATACCCCATTTTTGTACAGGATCTCATTGCTTTTAATGAATACCTCAGATACCGGTTGGATAGCACATCTTGGGCCTTGGGCCCAGTATCTCTTTAAAAGCTTTCTCTGAGGGAAATCTCTCCTGAGCTTCCTCCCAAACACCACCTGGGGGGTTCAAAGTTGAGCTCCATTCCTTAACGATGGAGCAGTCTGACTCCAGAGGAAAACTCTGAGAGTTGTTTCGTCTTTGTGGTTAGTGGCCACGGTTAGAAATCACTAGCAAACCTCACAGGGACTGCTGCTTTTAATCAGGCAATCCTGTAGGACATACTCACTGGGAACAGGCAGAGGTGGATAGTTCAGGTCCAGAAAGTAAAAATCCAGACCAAGGTTTTGTTTCAACCAATCAGCTGAGTCCTCTGTGGCTGTGAGCCTTTACTCTGAACTGGTTGGTTGAAACAAAATTTGATCTGTATTCTTACTTTATGGACATATACTACCTTCCTTGTGGAATAGGCACAACACCTACTAATTTGATGGATCATCTGTGTACTTACTCACACAGTCAGAGTCTAAACACTGAATGATTGGCCTTTTGCCTATTAGAACATAACAACATAAGAAATTTATAAACGAGAAGAGGCCATTCGGCCCATCAAGCTCGCTTGGGGAGAACTTAACTAATAGCTCAGATTTGTTAAAATGTTATCTAACTCTGATTTAAATGAACCCAAGGATTCAGCTTACACTCCACTAGCAGGAAGACTATTCCATACTCTAACTATATGCTGTGTAAAGAGGTGTTGTCTCAAATTTAGTTTAAATTGTTCTTCAGCTGATTTCCACCTATGGCCAAAAGTTCTAGTGTTTAAATTTATATTAAAGTAGCCATTCGGCTGAACAGCTTCGAGACCTGTTAGAATCTTACATGTATGTTTCTTCTCTTTCTGTGGGAATGTTTGTGTACAGTGTTTATTAAATATTAAACGTTGCCTCCGAGAGTCGCGGTCACAAGCCTGAAAGGAATTATTCAACTGTGTGAACATCCGCATGTGACGGACATAAAGCGAGATATAACATAAAGTCAGCTTCTTGCTGCGAGCTACTGCTGATCTGTGGGACGTGAAGTACAATCTGCAGCACGCTATGTGAGTCCCTCCGAGCTTCGAGCGGCCCAATCATCTTCCCTGTTCTTTCTCTCTCCACAGAGAACCCGAGCATGATGAAAAACACCCAGAACCAGAACAGTGAGTACAATCTGGCGGGGGGGGGGCTGAAGCAGGTCGATCTCCTTGTAATGGCGTACTGCTGGCATACTCTCCGCCAGAACCATCCACCGTTCTCTTACAAAAGGTCAAGAATAAAGAAAACCTGAACTTCGTATCTTAGGTAGTGTAGGATGTGGACTTAGTACACTAAAGGCAGCCGTTTCCAACCCATGGAACCCTTCAGTGAGGTTCTCCGCTTTATTTGTTCCTGTAAGATACTCTCCAATGTCCAGCATCTGTGGGCTGTAGCATTACAGTTAGCCTAGCACGATTCTCAGCTCACTGGATGCGACTCGATGGCAGGTGGAGGGCTGGGGGGGGCCACAGCAATTATTCGATTCTATAGTTTTTCCTGTCGCTTTGCGTTCGTTAATGGGGTGGATGAGGTGATTAGATGACCAACCCCCAAGAGCAATACAGTAGGAATAATGAATAATTACATCAGTTACGGTCAATTACATCACACCCTAGTGTGTCAGCGTCTCCAACATCTTCATTTCACTCATGGGGGGGGGGGAGGTCATGTCTGACCATGTTTTGCTCCAACATTTGGTAAAAGCTAGAACTGTAGAGCTTCACCACTGGCTTGCTTGACCTTCTTGAATGTGGCCAAGATGAAATGTACAGACACAGATAATGTGCGATTATTTTATTTCATTCCAGAGGTTAATTGTAAGTATCAAAGGATATGAATTAAATATGTGCAGTGCCAGTTGTGGGTAGTGTGAGTGTGTTTGTGTGTGCCTGCGTGTTTGAGTCTGCCAGGGGGCCAGCACACTATATACCAGGGGGCACCATCGCCAGAGAGCACTCATCTTCCTTTTTGTAAATCAGCAGAAGAAGAAACATACACATTATATGCTCTAGGTCTTCAGCTCATCTCCCCCTGCTGGCAGGGACGGGAATTTGAATATGCAAATCGCCATCCCACACACAGAGACACATGGGCACAGTTCCTCCAAGCACGTGTGCCTTCTCACAGGACTGGATGAGGTCATCTCTCTCCCTCTGAAGCCCTACTCACTGCACATAGTCGGCCATGAGTCTGACCTTCGAACCCCCACCCCCCCCTTCACAGGACACACATCTAATCTAATGCAAGACTTTATGAGAATCAGGAACAGTACACAGAACAAGGGAGAGAGCAGGTCTCATCAAATTCTGCAAATTCTGCTGAAGAGTGATTCAGACCTTCAAATTTCTTACACACACACACACACATATATATATATATATACACATATTCATCCATACATACAGTGGTACCTCGGTTCTCAAACTCACTAGAAGTCAAATTTCTTAAAGTAGGACAAACCAGATTGACCTAGAACTCGATCTGAATATCAGAAGTCGAACCGTGAACAATGACGTAATAGAAATTGTACGTGCCAGGAAATGAATCATATTACAATGCAATTCTTACTTGAATGCCTTCTTCACAGACTGGACCATTAACCAAATACAGCAGCACAACATTACTGTAACTAACAATAAATAAACCACTAACTTACGTGTACTATTACAGCATTTATGTCATTTATTTAAACTTTATTTTATCAGGTAAATTAACTGAAAACCAGCTCTCACTGCTTTACGTGATATTCGGGAGAAATAGCAGATTACGCATTGGAACTGGCTGGGATACAAACGTCATGCGTGTAACTAAACGCTTCAGCCAATAAGGGCAAAGATGTGTCGACACAGAGGCGGTTCCAGCGCAACGCATCTAACCATAATGCATTGCGTCAGGATCAGAATGCTTTGCTTTAAGCCAGTGCTGTAAGCAAGTTGAACGCACCCAATGACCGGACTGATGAAAGAAACTGAAACACAGACTTAATACAGAGGACTAATGACAACAACCAGAAACAGCTGATCACATGGGGTTAACGAGGGAGCATGACACATGGAAGGAACGAACGATCGGGGCAGGATAGGGGTAATGTTGGGATAAGATCTTTATCATTTTGGAAGCCATTAAGAAAAAAATGCTCTTTTTGTTATATCCAGTTTATTTTGTGTTTAAATGCTTAAAAAACATATTTAGGTGTAATTTTGGGGGGTGGGAGGTACCATTGTATATGGGAAAAAAAGAAAAAAAAAATATATATATATACAGTACAGGCCAAAAGTTTGGACATACCTCATTCAATGTGTCTTCTTTATTTTCATGACCATTGGTCGAACACTGGTAGATTCTCACTGACGGCATCAAAACTATGAATGAACACATGTGGAGTTTTGTACTTAACAAAAAAAGGTGAAA
>JABFEA020000130.1:21820859-21837157 GCA_019775915.2 Cyphomyrus plagiostoma | reverse complement strand
CCACTCCCCTGTGGGGCTGTCCCTGTCGTGCCCATTCTTATTCTCGACTCCTGGCGCTTCCCAATCAAATCCACCCCCCCCCCCCCCCCGTCCTTGAAAACCGGCAGTGAAACATTATCGCTTATCAAAAGAAATGTAAAAATGAAAGAAAACAAATTGCGGAGAATTTTTTTTTTTTTCCAGATGGCGGCTTCCCTGCCGCGCGGTTAAAGAGGCAGGAGAAGCAGCAGAGGCGTAGTTTGGAAGCCCTTTAAATGCTTGGATGGCTTCCGTTTTCATTAGGAGGGAAAAAATGTGGCAGAAAAAAAAATTTGAAAAAAAAACTGCCAACTTTATTGTTGCGAAAGGCTCTGCCTGGCTGGCAGGCAGGACGCAGTGGGTAGAGCATTAGCTTCCAGTGTGGGAGGGGGTGGTAAATAATTCAACGTGAAGAGCTTTTCTGGTTCGGGTTGCTTTTATTCAGCGCGCAGGCACTGCTATCAGGTGTCCAGGTAACTCCTGCCACTGAAGCGACTCGTATGTCTGCCCGTGACCTCCTTCGCAAAGGGTCAGCGCTTTGCTGTCATGGAAACGGCGGCTAAGGCAGACTATTGTTGTCTTGTTTTGAGATTGCGCCATCGATCGAGTAGAATTCTGAAAAACAAAAAATTAAATCACCAATCAATGACTCGTCTGTATCAGGTGATTAGGCGCATTTGCAGTGCCAATGGTGGCATTAAAAGATGATAAAATCAATGTGACGCATTTTTGCCATGTCATATAAATGTGGCACTATGTCCTGGGGACCACTGGCTCAACTCAGCAGGTTCCGTCTTTATCCTTAACCAAGGTATTTAACCTGAATTTGCCCATATAAGTATCCAGCCACACATCCTTATGGATGAGGGCTGTGTTGTTGAATGAAAACGCTGGACTAAGCAAACAAAAAGACAAAATATATAATATACAGAGTAAAGAGGATTACAGAAATAAGGGGAGTGGGAAATACTCCTGGCATTCGTCTATGCAACGAGTTGTGTCCTGTTGCAAGGTAAACAGTTGGTGCTTCCCTCCCTTTAAGCAAACCATAGTTCTCCCAAAAACAAGCACACATGTGATAGGAGTTATGTTTGTGGATGTGTGCTGCGGCGTCTCACTGGCGCCCTTGGGGAATCAGCACGCGCACCTACAGTTAATACAGATTATGGAGCACCAGGAAGGGAGGGGAGGGAATTCACAAAGTCCTGCCATCAAGCAGCTCAAGCAGACAGGCATAACGTGGTCCTATATTGCAGCCTCGTAAAGCAAACATGCCAGGTTGTACCAGAGGGATTAGTAAAATGATTATTAGTTTTGTTGTGTTTTTTTTTAAAAAAAAAAAAACATCTAGGCAAGTTAAAAAAGGACTTTGAACCCAGTGTAGGTAGGTTGTAACTGTGGCCCCACCCTGGATGCAAATCAGGAAACAAAAGAGGCCAGTGGTCAGGTGTCAGGTTCACAGATGCCCTCTGGATGGAAAGCTAAGACGCGACAGACAGAAGCCGGAGTTGGCGATGCGGGTGGTCGGGCTTCTGCTCTGAGCTATTGTTTTCACGTGCTGTACCTGTACCTCCCCCCTGGGCCGAGCACAGCGATGCCCATCGCAGACTTGCTGGGTGTGCAGCTGGACATGCAGATGCTGGGGAAGCTGACGGTTTCGGTGGCGGCCGTGCTGCTGGTGTCCTGGGCGTACAGGTTTTACAACTCCAGAAACCGGACGGGACAACAGGGGCAGCTGGCTCCCCCAGACGACCACGCTCCGCCACCGAGTCTCGCTACCCAGTCCCCGGGCCTCTGCAGCAGCTGCCAAGGGGAGCTGCTAGAGCAGCAAGACGACATCGCGACCGAACTTGCCGACGGGGCCGCGCAACAGAAAGAGCATGAGTCACCCCCGAGGAATGTGAAGGAGAGTGTTGTACCGGACCCCCGGCCTGACGAAGAGATTGGAGCACGAGAAGACAGTGAGGAATATCCAGGGCAGGCTGAAACGATGGGAAAGGAGACTGACAATGGCACCGCACAGCAGGATGCACCTGCAGAGGATCCGACATTCTCAGTTAAGGATATTGCCCATAAAGCCGTTAAGCCTTTGAGCCTGTCAAATCTGGAGGAAGCTGATGAGTGCGGGACGGGAATGACCCTCTCTCCTCACCCTGCAACTCATTGCTCTCCTTCCGACAGTGGCCAGGTGAGTGCGAGCCGGCCTCGGTCCCCCTGCTTGCTACGGAGCCTGGAACCCTGCACAAAGGTAGGCCGAGAGCTCAGACACGATGCTGGGAGCCTGGGCACCTTCTCTAGCTTCCAGTCAAAGGCCGCTGTTGTAGTGAAAGATGGAGACCTTTTGCTGGAAAGGCCCGGGGACAGGCTAGTGGAAGTGCGGGGCAAGATCTATGATTACTACGTGGAATCTTCTTCAGAGTCCATCTTAGATAGAGGACCAAGGACTGCAGGCCACTGCAGCCCTGGGCCCAATCTGGGAGCCCATGAAAGTGCAAGAGACCTGCAGATAAGCAGACGCAGCAGCGGAAGCAGCAGCAGCAGTGAGTCAACTTCGCTGTATAGTCCCATAACCTCGCCCTTGATCATACGTGACATTGCTGTCCCGCCAGACCACAGTGAGGACAGCCCCACTTCGATCGACAGGTGCCCTTCGCCATTCAACAAGCCACGGCTCATCCGGAAGGACAGCTACCTGCAGATCACGGAAAACTCAGACCTACAGATCTCCTGTGGCAGCCCAGCCTCAAGGTCTCGATCCCCTTCTTCTGAGAGTCCAAGCCCCGGCGAAGACCCTGTAGGCCATGATGAAACTACAAAACACAGCTTAGAAACAGTTGCGGGAATGAATTTCTTACAGATGCCTCTGGATGGTACTGGCATCCCAGAGCTGGAGAGCCTACATGGGAAGCTAGACTTGGGCAACTGCTTGCAAGCCCTGAGTTTAGCCCGGAAGTATGGGCATGAGACCCTCCAGCAAGCCGCCCTCAAAGTCATGTCTGACAACTACTTTCAGGTGTTGAGAGACCCCGAGCTGTATGGAAGGCTCAAGGCTGGAGACAGAGCTGAAATTCAAAAGCAGCGCATGCGGGGCCGGCAGTACCTAACCGTCGCCGACATTGACCTCCAAGATTGGATGGGTGCCCGGTGCCAGACGGAGGAGCTGGACCATCCGAAGACATCTAGTCGTCTTTACTACTATGACGACTATATGGACAGCTGGCACGCCCTCTGCACACTGCCCAGAGAAGTCATTTCTAAGGGATGCTCTATGTGTACCATGGACAACTACCTCTTCATTGCTGTGGGCTGTGAGGGCGTCGAGCGGGATGTCAGGCCATCGAGGAGGGTATTCTGCTACAACCCAGTCACCTCCATCTGGAAGGAGATATGCCCAATGAATGAGGCACGGCCCCAGTGCAAACTGGTGGCTCTGCAGGGGTACATCTATGCTATTGGGGGTGAGTGCCTTAGCACCGTCGAGCGCTACGACCCGCGGACAGACCGCTGGTCCTTCGTGGCACCGCTGCCCAATGACACTTTTGCCGTTGCACATAGAGCCACAGCTTGCCAAGGGGAGCTCTTTGTGTCGGGAGGGACCCTGAGGTACACACTACTGCGCTACAACCCCCGGGCTAATGTCTGGAGACAGAGCTTGATTGTCGGTAGCAAGGAGCGGACCACGGAGATGGTAGCCCTGAGGAGCTTTCTGTACCGCTTCGATATCAGCCCCACACTGGGCCTCTCTGTGTACCGCTACCACACCGTGGCTCGACTGTGGTACGAATGTTGCTCACGGCGACTCCCGGATTGCCAGACCTTCCAGTGTGCCGTCCTGGGTGACGTCATCTACTGTATCAACCGGCAGTTCAACATGAGGTTTCTGGCCGATGAGGTGTCTCCTGATTTTGTTGCCGAGGATCTGAAGGTCCTTTCAGAGGCAAAGGGAATGCTCTTCCCCTTCATCCTTTCCTTTCCTGACAAGGAGACTCTCCAGACCAGGGTGTGAGCAAGGTCAGTCCATGCTAGTGTAACAGCCCAGACCAAAACATGCTGCAACCCTTATCCTCCATGTCAAGGGTGTAAATTTGGGTATGGACTGTAGGGACATGTCCCTACCAATAGTGTCGGAGGACCATGTGTTTAGAGGAGCTCGAGATTCAAGCCCTACCAATGCTGAAACCAAACCTATGCCCGTGCAAAGTATCCTAGAATTATTTGGAAAATAACACACGTTTTGTAATAGTTTCCTTTACCACTTGTGGCCTATATAGATACAAATGATTTCAGAAAAAAAATACATATTGTTTTTTAAGAAATTTGTAAATACAACATAAATATGTCTAACAGTTTTGGTGTGCTGCTTTTTGAATCAATCATAAAGGACACGAAGTACACAAAATGCTTTACATAATCAATTTACCTGTACAGGCAAGGCAAAAAGATGCTTCCGGCTTGTGTTTATAAATATATCACAATGTAATCTATTATAATTCAACTGTTTAATATCACTTTGGATTTTTTAAGCTTTCCTTTTTCAGTTGCCGCTTTCAGCACTTTGCATTTTATTCTCATTTCTCTAGATCTGCTTTTCACAGCACTTTTTCTGTTTCAATAATTTCTGTGGCCTTTCTATTGCCAGAGGCGAGCAAAGTCAACAGAGAGATACATAAACACAGACTCTTGCACAGGGAGTAGGGTGCTCCGTTCATTGGTGGAGAAGCTCACCACAGACACTATCAGTCCTTTGTTTTATAGATGATTTGAAATAATAAATGTGCAGTTAAATTTTACAAGGAAATTTGATGTTTTGTTGCTTTGTTGTTTTTTTTTTTTTTTTGCAGTTTTTGAAAGTAAGTGCTGCCATTTTCAGGCAACATAAGTCTTTATTTATATGGTGCAGAAAGGTTTCCCTGGATGAAAATACAGGTTAACAGCTTTTCTGAAATACATTGCCAGCTCTGTGCAATGTTAGCAATTCAGTAACAGTTTATAACGTTTTATGAGTCTGCCCATAAACAGCTTTGTATGAAATGTACAGGGAACAAGGTGATCAGTTACAGTTTGTGTTTTTATGGTGAAATGTAATATAAATTTCTCATTACTATCTTGTTTGAATGCATGTTTACGTTGTTTATTAAATTAGATATTTGTTTTTTTTTTCTAGGTGAAAACATATATGTATTTGCAGTTTAAATAAAAATTGTAAAGCCTGTTCTGTGCTTAGTGCCAGAAACACATTTCAAGATGAGAACCAACGAGGAATAACACTAATCGGTGTCTAAAAATAAGATGCCATCAAATATTTACATTCCCGTCATAGGTCTGCTCCTGGGCGCAGGCAGGTCTTATTTGATCATGACTTCTTCTGCCATAATTGCTTGGAGGAGGATGTATGAAGGTCCAGCTTAGGGTCTCAGAGGTAACCACGGCAGTGAACTATTACCTTGCAGTGAAGACACCCAACAGAGAAAAACAAGCAAATGAAAGATGGGTCGTATATGTCAACAGTTGCCCTATGATTCGGAATAACAATATTTGTTCTTGTGAGATCTGCCCCTTATGTTGTTATTTCACTGGGAATAACAGCGCTCTCAGATACACTTGTATCCAGTTTCATGTGCTTGTCTTTCTAATACTGAAAAATGTTTAACTGGTCACAAAGCATAAGATTCGACTTGTACTTGAGCCAAAAACAGGTCATCTTGAAAACCTAAGATGAACACCGGTTCCAAAAAGCTTAGCCCCAGGAATGTGCTGCCACCTAGAGGCTAACAGGCAACATCGTCTCCTCCTTGCTCAGATATTTTGCTGCAAATGCGCAAACACAATTCATATACATGCAATGTGCACACGCTCATGCTGAAGTGAATACACACGTGGGGGGGTGCGCTTCGACAGCAGGAGGGCAAAGACACAGATGGCTGACCATCAAACATAAGGATGTTTGATTCCCCATAATTAAACACTTTGATTCCCTGTAATTAAACACCTAATGGAAAGAGAGTCCAACTGGTCCCCTCAGATGTGTCCCAGAATCACTTGCTGCTCCAGTACTCGCAAAACAGCCTGGTCAACCCTGGGGTGTCAAGAAGGACGTTCCTTCAAGCAGTTTGATCTGACACAGGTTTACAAACACTCCTGAGCATGAGCAGTAGTGTACAGGGTTAATCTTTTAGATGTCCTCTCTTTGAAGTGACCTACAACAGCATCAAGTGAGATTTCGAGTAAATGCAATATAATACCCAACTTTATTCATTTTTATTTTCAAATAATTTACTGCCACATGTAACTTCATGAAAAGGATCCAGCTCGGAGGGTCAGGCCGGGAGCTACTCGACCAGCTGGGAGTGTGGTCACAGCACAGTGCCTACACTTGAGATAGGATGGGCAGGCGGCCTGTGCTGTTGTTGACTGTGTAGCTGCTTGAAGACCCACCGTCGGCCCCATGCCGCATCACTCGGGGGACCAGCAGGAGCGGAAGACGAGCGGATGGAGTGGGTCTGGACAAAAGCAGACGGGGAGTGCCAGAGGTATGCAGAGCGGTACATGGAGACAGCAGGCAGGCCCCCCCGCTGCTCCCCCCACCTGGCTCGCCACGACTTGGCCAGGCCAAAGTTCGTTGGTGGGCCTGAAAAGATGAGATGGTGAAACAGGTTGGGATTCCCCACACGTCTGTGATCATTTCCACTCAATCTGATGTTCACACCCCATGGACACTGTCCACCTCTTGGACACCCCATAATACAAACACCTATTCCTTGTACCAAAAGAACAGACACTGCGGCAACTTTATGATGTCATTATCATATGATGGCAGCCAGATCCCACCTACTTTGAACGGGATGGTCCGACCTCTCGGGCACCCAGGCCAGCTTGTCCGGGTGCCATGACCTCAGGAGAGATCCGGGCTTGCGGCCGTACATCTCGTCGTACAGGCTGACGAGGCAGTGGGAATGCGGAGTGCCGTGGTGGGATAGAAGCAGCTTTGCAGGGACGCCCTGCGGAGTGGGGGTTCATTTAATGCCGATCTCTAACAATGTCCCACCTCCTTCCCCAGCAGGACCCTGACTGCACAACAAAAATTGCACCACAACCTTTTGTGTGCCAAAAATTGCCATGATTACTTTTCTCATCCATTGTGCAGGGAAATGATTCCCACTCCTTTTGAGGACTTAGTGTTCTAGCCAGCATGGAGCACTGCATTTTCTGGAAGCTTAGTTCTGACAGAAATGATGTGCTCTTCTACTGAAGACAGTTCAGAAGTGACTGAACAGCACCTACAGGGACGGCTAGCATTTAGCGAGTAGCATCCTGCCCACTAAGTTTTGTGGCGGAGACGGCTGGTAGTCTCCTGACCTCAGCTCTGCGCAGATCGTCCCCTCTGACAAGGACATCGGATGTGTGGGCCCTCCGTGGACGGTAATCATGCTGGTAGGTGCTGCTGCCACCAGTTCTGGGAAACTCCTTAGTAAACTATCAACAGCATGCATAACTGGATGACCAGCTGTTTAAACATATCCGTACAAAATTTATAAGTGTATATAACTAATTACTTAGTACAGGGTCATGACGCTTTCTGGGATATTCTGGACAAGACGCCGGCAAAATGTATGTCAAATGAATATTAATCCTGTTCTGAAATTCATATGGTGGTTTAAAATGAGAACTTCTAATTCAAACGGTCCAAGAGGAAGCTTCAGTAAAAATACTTAAAAGTAACTAAGCACTTTCTAAAATGACTGTCTAGGTATAATTATTATTGCAGCTATCTGTTTCTACACTCACTACTAGTAATAATACCAGGTATCTCGTTACGACCGCATTACCGGTGGAAAGTTTTATTTTTTTTCCATAACACGTGATAGTATCGCATTACCCTTAATTGTTACTTTGACAGAAATAAAATCACTATTACCGCTATTAAAGCAGAGTTACCGTCTCTCCTCGAGACCCCGATAATCACTAAAAAGCGCTGTTTCATTCCTATGGTGAGAAAGCGAATAAATCACCAAACCTTAAGTTTGTCTTCAGCCCAGTTGCCGATGAGGACTCCGTTGCTGTACTTCCTCTCGATTTTCCACATATCATGCTTCGTCTCGGGTCTCCCCATTCCTTGCCACGTGAAATCATATATAACTGATTTGTTGGCGGAGCGAAGCTGCTGCTATCCGTATGAATTTTTAGTTCTACGTTTACAACATGTAAATTAATGATGGACGCGGGAGGCGGTAGTCAGTTGCTATGGATACGACAAACAACGCAAATCCTCATAGATGTGATGAGCTTAACGCAAGTGGATTTTTACCCGCAACCCAAAAGAGAGGACAAAAAAAGCACAGCACCTTCAATAATGGATAATCTTCTGTGGTTTTGGAAAGCGCAATGCCTTCCGTACGTGCCGTGTTGCGTTTCCAAATAGAAGATAAGCCGCACGGGTATAGCCTTGGCGTCGCAGGCAGACATGGATTTGGGGCATAATTATTACTTGAATAAAAGAAAATCTGACATCAAAGACATTATTAAAATTAATAAAAAATAATATAAAACGCAAAGGCATTTATTTGGCCCGTCAAAAAGAAAATACTTTATTAATATTTCCTAGTATGCAGGCATCCTGTTTACATTAGGTAACTCGGAATTTTTGAATGGGTTTCTTTGTACTTGACCACATAATAGTAACATTTATCTGAATTCAGCAGTTTGCATTGTTTATATACATTTTATATTTAATGGGAGGTAGACACTCTCCCCATGCACGCCCATGGTCTTGATTAGACAGAAGGCTCTAGGAGAATGGCAGCTGCCTAAGGCCCCTGAAATATACTGCATTATAGAGTAAGTAAAATGAGCATCAGTCTTCTTGGTGGGGGGGGTGGGGCATGTAACGCTTTGCACAGGGCCTTTGAAAAGGTAGAGCTGGCCCTATATTCAGGTCATTATTTCGGAAAGGAGACGAAGCACTAAACTTAAAACACTCCCGGTCGATGTACTGAGACCATACAGAGAGTGTGTACAGTGCGTTTGGGGCTGGAAAAACTTCAGATTGTTTTTACGTATTCCACAATGCAGTCCACGACCGCCTGGGAAGACGGGAAGGTCAGCCACCCACTGCTGAAGAGGTTGAGGATACCATGAAATCCACCCGGAATGTGGCGCCAGGCGACGGCCACGCCCAGGTCCTCCAGTCGCTTGCGATACAGTAGCCCCTCGTCCCTGAGCACGTCATACTCGCAGGTTAGCACGAAAGTAGGCGGGGTCAAGCGCAGCACAGAGTCCTCCCCCAGCAGTGGGGACACGCCAGGCTCCAGACCCCCGCGAACCAGGTGATAGACCTCCCCGTCGAACTCGCCCGGCTCTGCCTCCTTGTAGTCCCTAGGTAGGAATTCCAGTGGGAGGTGGTCTGGGGACAGCCAGCGCCGGTACTGCGGTCGGAGGTCAGCGGGGACGTGGCTGCCCTGCAGCACATCCTGGCAAACCGACATTTCCCCGTTGAGGTACTGCAGGAAGTAGAATGCCGCCCGCCCGCGGAAAAGAAGGGGCACGGCTTGGTTCTGCACATAGGAGGGTAGGTTGAAGTCTGCCATCTGCAGGACGGGGTAGATAAGCACCTGCGACCGTAGCGGTGGCAGACTCCCCGACTCCGGCTGCGCTAGTCGCTGGCACAGCGCCGCCGCCAGGTTGCCCCCGGCACTGTCCCCGCCCACAGCTATGCGCCTCGAATCCACGCCGAACTCTGCCTCGGCCACGGAGAGGAAGTGACACGTAGCGGCCTCGCAGTCATCTAGCTGGGCGGGGTATCGGTGCTCAGGGGCCAGCCGGTATCTGTGGCAGAATAAATACTGTTTTTCTCACTGTGATGCGCGCTTTTTCGGAAAATGGAATCCTACATATTTGCCCCAGATCGTAACATGGTCGTCTAAAACGACATCTAAAAATGGGTTTAATCAGGCTTTTATGTTGAAGGTCTATATAAAATAGTACATAAAATCAAAGTGTCAAAAAAATTATTGTAGCTTTCCAAATTATTCACAAATATAAAAGCTGAAAAGTCTTGAGTGCATAATTATTCACCCCCTGTGGAACCGCTAAATCAGCCGTGGTACAGCCAGCCGTCACTCATGATTCATTGAATGGAGTCAACCTGTGTGCAATTAGAGTTTCATATCAGCCCAAAATAAATACCTGTGTCTACCAAGCCCCAGAGATTGTTAGAAAACATCTCGATAAACAACATCATGAAGATCAAAGAGCTATCAAAACAAGCCTGGATAAAGTGCAGAAGAAACACCAGTCGGGCTTCAGTTATAAAAAGATACTTTAAAGACTTTCAACGCTGCAGAGAGCTGTTAAGTCCATTCATAAAAGAATGGAATATCGCAAAGCCTATCACGCATCAGTGACAAGATAATGAGTAGGTTAATCGAATAACCTATAACCTGGATGTTCCTCAACACTGGCTTTATGAGAGAATGGCGAGTGGAAACCCATTATTGAAAAAGAAACAGATGAATTCCTGTTTGGAGTTTTCCGAAAGCCAAGCGGGAGGAAAAGGTTCTGCGGTTTGATAAGACCAAAATTGAACTTTTTCACCTTAGTAAAGCTTTATGTGGGGCTGAAACAAAACTTTCTCCCCCCCCCCCCACCCCGAGAACTCCATTCCCAGGGTGAGGCATAGTGGTGTTGGCATGATGCTGTGGAGACGCATTTAATCAGCAAGATGGATGGAGCCGACTACATGGCAACTGGAGAGGAAAACATATTTCAACTGAGTTAAAGGTTCAGCTTCCAGTGTGATGCAACGGTCCACTGGGATCCCACCGCGCACCAGCAGGGGGCGATCAGCGCCGCGCGGGTCAACACTAGCCTTGTTTCCTCACAATTCACCACGAGGAATGCTAACGCAATGTGGCGGATGGTGGATAAACATGGGGCAGTGCAGTCTTTAAAAAAGAAAGGCATGTTGTGAAGAAGGTTAGGAGGAAAAGTGCGCATACTTTCCCTCCCCCTGTGAAAAATCCCACAAGCTGATTGAGAATCTGTGAATGAGGTAAGGAGCGGCTGATAGAGAGCATAGCAACCCACCACACAACAAAACACCGCAGGGACGAGAAGCCGAGTGCAGCCGGTGAAACCTCAGCGCCATACTAGTTCAAATGGAATGGAACAGGGTGAGGTTTCAGTCCCAGTTGCGATCTTGTCACCAACCCCTAAATTTTCCCTGCAAGCTGGAGGACCTGATGCAGGGCTGGATGTAGGTTAACGTCATACCCAGACGAAGCAATTGCAGGTTAAGGGCCTCGCTCAAGACCCCAACAGAGTAGGATCGCTCCTAACGTTAACGGGATTCAAACCAGCAACCTTCCAAGTGCCAGCCCAGACCCCTACCAATTGCAGTTTTAGGAATGGAGTTTGAGACCCCTGACCTACGAGAATCTGACTTAAAAATGGCTACTTCACAAACAACATGGAATGAGCAATGTACTGCTGTCAAAGGTGGTTCTACCAATTATTGAATGGGGTGGGGGGGGGGGGGGGCACTGACCTTATATACAACCAGCATATATCTGCTTTTCTGTTTAACTTTCGTCTTACAATATTTTACACCTTCAAAGTGTTGAACATGTTGTGAAAATTAAACATAAAACTGTAATAAAAATCCCAGTTTAATTCCAGGTTGTAACGGTAGAAAACATGGAAGCGTCCAAGGGAGTAAATGCTTAGGCAGGACACTTTTAAAATGTAACCATAAAATAAAAAGACTTACCCAACAGATATCACTACCGTGTCAGACTCCTTGGCGATGTATCTGCAGACCGCATCAGCTGTATCTGTGAAGAATCACACTGCATGAGGCTACGGTGGTTCCAGTTGAAACACGGGCACAACCCAGCTGGACGAACTATGCTGAGACTCTCACCTATACTGCCTAACACCCAACCTCCACCATGGAAGTAAACCAATGCTCTCCTCCTGCCACCAGAGGGCACTGTAGGCTCATATGCCCGGACAGGAACGTCGGCGAACATCAGGTCTTTGATGCGCAGTCCTGAGGGAACAGGCTCCTTCCGGACTGTGAGCCAGGTTAGCACCTTCCGTGTAAACGTGATCTGGTGGCAGAGGCCCATGCGCTCCAGGATCCGACCCTAATGAAGGAGGAATGTGGGAGGCATCAATAATTGACAGTTTTTTGGGTTTTTTTTGCAAAAATGTAGGAATTCTTCAGACAACCATTAACAGCTGAATAGACTGGTTTAGTTATGAGAGTGCAATAGCCATCAAATTCCTGTCATCGTCACAGGTGTCCACAACCTCACGTGTATCTCAGTGACATTTTCCTGATTATGATGTTGAAAGCGGAGGAGGGGAAAGGTCCGATCCTTTCCGCTGACGGGAGAAACTCCAAGCCAAGGACACTTCACCAGAGTTTGCATCCAACCAAACATTCCAGCAAAAATGCAAAGATTTTAAAAATACCCAAAAAAAGTCAAAAGCAATGGTGTTTCCAGCAAACTGTTCTTAATGTTAGTGATTAACAGAAAGAATTCTTTAGCCAAGCTTGTACTGAGTGACAAGTGCATGGAAATGAGAATTCAGCGAAAGGTCAAAGTCTGGGTAAGCAGTGAGTCTGTTTCACACAGACTCAAGAAAGGAAAAATAAATCAACCAGGAATGGCTGTTCCAAGCCAAAATACAAAAAGGAATTAGATCGGATGAAGTATTTAACTTAACAAGGTTTTTAAATACAATTAAGAGAGAGAAAATAACAAATTGTCTTGCATTATCAGTCCAATATCAGTTAACTATTGAGTTTGGCACAGGCCTGTGGCACACAATACAAATGTACTGACAATCATGTCAACCTTTAACTTCTCAAGGAGAACAAAATGATATCTTGTGGACTTTGTAATGGGTCACAATAGGAAAAAGGAGTAGCTTTAACTTCTGTGGCTGTGGTTTAAGGGTACGTCCTTCCACTTATCAGAGTCAAACCAAGTTTTTCAAAGTCAAGCGGCATAAAGGAAAAGGGGCACAGAACACAAGGTTACGATCTGATGTTAAACTTCTTAAATATTTCTTTCCCACTAGCAAATTGGTCAGCAGCTCTGCTCCTGGAGATAACCCCCCCCCCTGTAGATCCTGGCTGCAGCCATAATTTAACACACCTGATACAGAAAATCAAGCCCTTCAGTAGCATCTCAGTATTAGATCCAACTTGGGTTCAACATAGCCGACTCTAATATTGAGACGCTACTGAAGATCCTGATGTTCTGTATCAGGTGTGGTAAAGTAGGGCTGCAGCTAATCTCTGCAGGGGGTAGATCTCCAGGAGAAGGGTTGGTGACCATTGCACTAACATATGTTACAAATTAATGACACATATCCATTTTTCATAACCATTTTTCACAGCACAGGGCTGTGGAAAGCAAGGAGAGTATCTCAGGGTACAAAGAAATGGATAATAATAATAATAATAATAATAAGAAGAAGAAGAAGAAGAAGAAGAAGAAGAAGAAGAAGATGATGATGATGAAGCACAAATTATAGCCAAGCGTCATCCCTAAATGCCCAACACTCACCAGAACTGCACACCCAACTTGTAACATGTAGACCAGGTGCAGCTTCCGGCGACTGACGACTCCGAGGGGGATTTTCGAATTTGTGAATTCCGAGTAGATGAGGCCATTTAGGAGCAGCAGGAAGGCCGCAAAGACGGCAGCGAAGCCCGTTATCAGAATCGCGACGCCTATGTCCATTCTGGCCGCTTACCAATGAGGAAAATCGGCAGCGGGCAGGAATCGAACCCAACGGTTACCATTTCAGCCCGCCTTTCAACCCGCCGTGAGGTTTCACATTACAGCTTTCCCAGTTCGGCCTCTACTGACTGACAGTTATGTGCACCAGTTAGCGATTACTGTTAAGGTGGGGCCTCCAGCCCTTCAAAAAAAAACCCAAAAGACCCATAAAGTATCGTTTTGTCCTGCGTGCACGTGAGTAGCCTTCTGGTGTTGCTGCTTTTGTTCTATGTGTCGCACCATGATTGTGGAGAAACGTTTCGTTTCACTGTGTGAAAAAAATCTAAATTGTAAGATGTTTTATTTCCTTCGAAGACAAACAACCTACAACTGAAGGACCCTTTCTACCTTGGGTCTCAGAAGGATATGGCGCAGATGACAATAACTTACCTGACTTGGTAAAACAGATTAAAATAAACCATTTGTCGTCTGCACAGAAAATCATACATGAATTAAAGTCTTTCCATGGGTATCAAAAATCTGACCCCACTCAAGAGTCTTCAGCTATGGAAAGACCCAAACTTTCAGCAACGATCTGTAGATGGCGATGTTGACCTGAGTGAAGCTATATGGCTTGCTAACCTTTAGGCTGCAAGGAGACAGGCTTTCATCGTTGGCTCGAGTTTCACGGGATAGGAGGTGCAGGGCAGCATTCGGGCTGTCAGAGCCAGATCACCAGGAGGCTTCCTTACAGGTATCGTCCACCTTTGTGATTCACCCCTTCACTCTGTATGCATTTCTCTACCAGGATCACTCCTTAGTTCTCCACTAACCACCCCCCAGTACCAAGCTCCCTCCACGGGACCCAAGACACACGCGGCATTTATTCCAGCTAACAGGAGTCTCCCCATCTTTGATGACATAAGGGCAGGCAGTTTTTGCAAGGCTGCCCCCCCCCTTGCAGGCAATGTCTAAAAATTGCAAAAACGTAGCTTAGTGAAAGCCCAACAAACATTTGCTTTAGTGCTTTAGTGAAGTGGCTCTCTGCACAGATCCACAGAGGACTACAGCATAGACTTTTCTGGAAGGCTATAGTACACGGGTGGGATGTTCACTCAGGATGGCTCTGCTCCTATGTGTTTGAGTTTCGTTTCATTATTGGTGAGAAAATGTATCTATATAGAGAGCAAGTCTGCGTTTTTTATTAACTTAATCTTTCTTACGGAAGTAGACATGTAAACGTTAACCAACCTTCCACTAGAATTTTATTGGGGAAAGGTTGAGATCAATTACACATGTTAAATAGATGGTTGAGGAGAATTCCCCACAATAAATTGTGTTGTATGTGCATGTCTGTCTTTGTATCTGGATGTCTGGGAGATATAAAGGGGTTTGGTGCCCTGGTTAATCACAAAACATTGCTTCAGTTCAATCCGATGTACATACACCTCATATACTCCGGGAGATTGATGGGGACCCAGCTGACCCTGAACTCAGAGACGTCACCTACAGGGCTAAGGTAAACTTCTTAAGAACAAGAGGGACAGCCAATGGGGGCAGGGTACTGCTGCCTGACTGTATCTTCACGGTCCCAGGTTCCCACGAGAACAATATATCTGTTACTTTAGTTATCCCACAGCCGAAACATCCATTTCTTCAAAGTAAATTATGCTTACTTTGAAATAAGTACGTGTATGAAGTTTACAAATGTATGAAGTACCTGGCAGAAAGGTACTTGCTATTGTGTTAAGGTGCAGAATTTCCATGTACTTATCCACTTATGGAGCTCTGCTCTGGTTTAAGAACCAAGTGCCTCTCGCCGTACTTTTCCCGTAAATCGGGTCAGGAACTCGTGTTATCTGCACGCCGAGATCTGCTGTTTTTCTTTTCTCCCTGGAGATCGTTCCCAGACCCGTTCATATCTGACCGACGCGTGTTCATGAGCTGACCAAGGGCGTGGATTCGGGTATGGACGGTAGGAACATGACCCTATCAATACTGCGCGGGAGTACTGTGTATGTTTAGGAGGCGGGGGTTCGCGGCTGATTTGGTCCCTACTAATGTTGAAACCAAACCTTCGTCCTTGCCTGCAGCTCAGTGTCATTTCCATACACAGATGGATAGTTTAACACAAGATAACAAGTGATTGATTTACAAAAGCTGCCGCGCCATATTATACAGGACACAACTTTTACGACCGCATTATAACGGACATACGAATCACCAGAATGTCTAAGAATGACTCAGAATTAAAGAAAAAACATTGTAGCAGTTATGCAAGAGTCTACATGCCAGATCCCATCCATATTTTCCCTTTTCAAATGAAGCTTAAACTGGTATAAACGGGAATAAGTCGTAGGCTATAAAACATCATCTAGTAATACATAAAGAGATTAAACAGAAATCGAAATGGGAGGCAATTTATTCTCAAATGTAATATTTTTTCAAAGATTGTCTTGCAGTCAGGTGACATGACGAAAAATGCCCTTCGCAAACATCGAAAAAGGTGAGGGTATTTATGCATTGTCCGCTTGTTGCATAGCCTCT
>JABFEA020000130.1:21806290-21817262 GCA_019775915.2 Cyphomyrus plagiostoma | reverse complement strand
CCCCCGCGCGCCCCGCGCCCCCCCCCCCCCCCCCCCCCCGCCCCGCCCCGCGGGGCGCACCCCCCCCGACCCACCCCCCCCGCCCGCCGGCGGGGGGGCTGCGACAGAGGTAACACGCTGGAAGTCAGCTTCTGTTGCCACATCCTCTATGTACTGAAGCCCAGCCAGCGACAGACCCCAGAGTGACGCTCCCTGCCAAAGGTGCACGGCTTAGAAAGAGGCCCCGTTTAAATAAGCAAATGACACACATGGTGCCATTTAGGGGTCACCTGAGAGCCTAATTCACAGAAAAACAAGTGAGGATGTGAACTCAGCCCGTTCTGTTAGCGGGAGCCCGCATTCGCTTAATGAGAGCGGTCAATGCCAGGCTGAAAGCGTCCAGCTGATGGCGTCTTGATGAGGAAATGAGTGAGTATGTAAATGGATGGTTTTGTGTTTGGGGGGTGGGTGCTGGGGACGGGGGGGCCCGCTGGGTGTTGACCTCAAGCTGACCCCATTGTCTCCATGCTAATAGGAGCGGCAGCAGGCGCCTGACTCATGAACTTTCCATGGCCCCCTTTCCTTTCCCCCCCTGGCTTCATCCCATCAGAGACCGCTTGTGTCCCCCCACCCCAACCAGAAACAAAGCCTTGGGGTGGTGGTGGGGGGTCACAGCACGTGCGCCACATGGAGCTCACTTATCCAAGTTCTGTCCCCTAATCATCTTCTTCTTCACGTTCCTCCTCTTTCTGATCTTTATTAGTGGCCAATTGTGTTTATAAGAAAAGTCACGCACCCAGCTCACTAATTAATCCGGCTGGGAGGTGTGTACTGGAGAAGGTCACTTTAAGTACATTTCCCAAGGGTTCAACAGCAAAACCCACTGGAACTGGAGGCTTCCTTTTATGGAACTTCTGGTAGAAATGAGGATTTGTCCCAGTTATTACAAATATCCTTTATGGAAAAAAAACTACCTTAATGGAAAGTGAATCGCTTAATGCGTCTTTTATTTTTTCATTCCTCCAGTTTATGGATTATGGGTGTCAAGAAAACCTGCAACTTAACGACCAGGCTGTTGATTATTTTGCAGTGTTGCTATTAGCTACCAAAAAGTGAAACACACAGACATGAACACCGGAAGGACATCTGGGTTAACTCTGCTTTTGATACGACTGCTTTGAAACAACTGTGTGTATGTCTGTTTGTGTGTGTGTGTGTGGGGGGGGGTCAATCTGTAGAGAAAACGGTCTGTTTACACACAGAACCATCCGTCCAGCAACAACACAGAGTGTTAATAGGATCTGCCATGGCAGGATAAACATGGAGAGGGGGGGACTATGTGTGTGTATTGTGTGTATGTATTGGGGGGTGTTTGAAGGGGCGGAATCCCTGCTGGTGTCAGTGTGCCATGGGGGGGGCTCAGCGGGGAGGTAGGAGAGCTTCCATTGGAGCAGAACTGAAGCAGCGACTCACAAACAAAACAAGAACAAGACCTTGTTCCTTGAAGGAGATGTGAAACTGCACAATGCTTTCAAATTATTTGACAAACTTATTCAAAAGAGTGAGAATTTCTTTCAATTTTTGTAGCAGACAATTAAGTACCTTTAGAAGTTAAATTGATGAATAGTGTCAGCTCACCACAGCCCTGTGCTGAATCTGCAGCTGGAAGATGGATGAGCGTATGACTTTGTTAACATTGTAATTTGAATAGCTTTAATTGCAACCTTATGGTTGTCCATTGAGCGTCGTAGTCTGTGTTTCGCAAAAAAAAAAAAAAACATGGGTGGCACTACTGTCATCACACGTAACTTTGTGTTGTTCACATTAAATTGATTTAATTGCAGTGAAATAATGCAACAAGTATACTATAGGAACCGATTTGGCATGCAGTTATCTAGTCAGCATGGCGTATAAGCTTTAACCTGAATTTCTAAGTGCAGAGGTTGATTAGAGAACAGTATTACGGAACGAGCGGCGGATCCCCAAACACGGCAGGACGGCATTTCTCCTGCTGTAATCATGCAAATCCTGAACAAACACCTAGAGCTGCTCGCTAACTAAGATAAGGGCATTTAATTATAAAGCTGTGTGCACAAGTTTAACGCTCAGGAACCTGTAGCCACAGCCCACTGCCACGACAAATGCTAGCATTGCTGACCTGTGGACTCACCAGGCAGATTCTGGGGAGTTCGGCGTCAGCGTGGAGATGGAATACAGCTGTGAAGCAGGGAAGCCAGCAGGTGTTTCTGGGGGACACCATGGCACAGGGCAGACCCACCTGTCATACGTGTCCGGCTCTATGTTACAAACTGCCCCCCCCGACTCGGTCTCCACGATGACAGACTTCTGTAATCACCCAGCGAATGCGTGAGGGAGACAGCTACAGGCATTCGTTACCTCTCCCTGACCGGCCATCCAGTCTTGCCTCCCCCTCTTGCCCCATAGGGGGTCATGACCTTTTCACCTTACCCCCTCATGACCCCCCCCCCCCCGAGCCCAAATCCATTCAGCCAAGTCCCCTTTAAGTTAGTGTTAATCCCAGAATTGCTTGTTACCCCATGTGACCAGATTACTGTGCAAGGTGATAATCTACACTGGCAAACAGCATTCCACCCACCCACCCTACCACTGGCCCCTCGACTGACCCCATCATATTACTTATGCAGTCTTCAAATCATTTACATACGTGGTGCTGAAATACAGGGACTTCAATGAACGTGATATCCATGTAACAGCACTGCCACGTATCCATGCCCATGGAAGGCAAATTGGCTTACATTTAGCATTTGTTTTCACTTCTCACATAACTGTAAGCTCACCCTCTAGTGCTCCAAACCGCTGCTAATGCAGATGAAATTGTTAGGAGGTCGAACATGCGGGACGATCTGCATCTCCTCCTCGGTCAGATGTGTAAATCGAGCCGCCTTACCTAAATGTCCCGCTTGCCGTACTGAGCGTGGTCGCTGATGAAGTGCTCTGACCCTTGCCTCCCCCCCCACCCCGCCAGGTGATCCTGTGGGGGCGCACTGAGAAGTGCCTGAAGGAGACCTGCGAGGAGGTCAGCCTGGGGGGTTCGGAGTGTCATTACTTTGTGTGCGATGTGGGCGACAGGGAGGAGGTGTACAGGCAGGCCATGGTGCTGCGGGAAAAGGTAAAGGCCTCTGGAACCTTCTACACCTCAGTCTCGCTATCTACTAGTGTTCATGCCAGCCCATCGCACTGGCTTACCTAGCGCGTTAATTGTGTGCATTATCTATGGCTTTAATTCACATCAAAATGACCAAAGTAATGTTACGTGCTCAGTACAATCAGGCATGAGTGACTGTTTGAGAATAAATCTCAAACATTATATTTGTTGTACTGTTTCAATATTGTGGATGGTACAGTCGTTCACTGGGTGTGCACTGTTGCAGTGCATAGATTCCAGTTCCAAATTAAGGTCATTTCCAGACTGTAACTCTAGGGAATGAACAGACAGTAATCGTATTTGTATGGAGATCACAGAGTCCATGGTGAACCAGAGTTAATCTGAGTATTATGGGAAAAAATCATAACCATTTTAACATGAGAACACTTCTCTGGAAACAAATTATGACATCTCTTAACTGACTTAACTCCTACGTCTTAGATGTACCTTAATAAAATTGGAAAAAGAAACATATCACCACTAGCAACAAAATATTATTTTAAAGGACTGAAACAAACTGCTTAATCTCTCTGGAAAAATTGTATTGAGTGTTTTACTGAATTTTCCAGGTGGGGGACATTACTATCCTGGTGAATAACGCAGCAGTGGTTCATGGGAAAAGTTTAATTGACAGTGACGACGACGCCCTGTTAAAGTCTCAACACATCAACACGCTGGGACAGTTCTGGGTACGTTTCTCTTCAGTCACAGATCTGCTGGTTTCGCTCCCGGCTTGAGATGGACGTGTTTCCACACGAGGTCTTTGCCGTCACGTAAATCTGTTTATAATTACATAACTATTCCGTTGGCTCACCCCCACTAATTAATCACATGACATTTCTCCCATGAGTGAGATGCATGTTTGGGCCAAGACAGAAGTTGTCAGCACATAACGGTATTCCAGATTTTAAAAATGGATGGGACCAGCTCATACTCTCAAACAAACCGTTTCATTGTAAGGGGCCCGCTTCTCAGTAGAGAGCGAGGTAACATGTTGAGTTGACATGCCTCGCATATGGAAAGAAGTGGTTTTCCTTCGTTAACCGCCGTGACCAGATGGTCCTTCAGGCCGTTGTAGTTTTCTCAGCGTTATTTAGTGGGAATACGAGGAGATGGTGGGGGCGGGGGGAGGGGGGGCAATGCCAGACTATGACTTTAACGCGTAGGCATGTGGAAAATCTTGAGAGCTGGTTATAGTTTTTATATGTGTGGGACCCAGCCTCACAGCATTTCACACCACATCATACGTCCACCTTTGAGCTGAATGCTTAGAGGAGGCCTTTTTCAAAGAAATGAAAGCCTCTGATGGACCGGGGTTTCCCTGTACCAAAGGCATGGTCCCCATCTCTGGGCAGAAAGGCATTGTGGGTACAGGAGCTCTAATCTCCACAATCTCTTCATCCTCAGACTACGAAGGCCTTCCTGCCCCGGATGCTGGAGCTCCGTAGAGGCCATGTGGTCTGTATAAACTCCATCCTCTCGCTCTCCTCCATTCCTGGGGCCATTGACTACTGCACCTCCAAGGCCTCATCACTGGCCTTCATGGAGAGCCTTACATTGGGCCTGCTTGACTGTCCAGGCGTGGCCTGCACCACTGTTCTACCCTTCCACACCAACACGGAGATGTTCCAAGGCATGAGAGTGCGGTAAGATTCTTTAAACCTTTTCTTTGTATAAGTTACATTTTGCACTGTGATGTCGGCTGAAGCGGAAGCAAACCACAGCCAAAAAGTCAAATGTAGATCTGTGGTTATGAACTCAGTCCTTAGCCAAGCCTAGTGCATTCCGGAGCCAGGTGATCAAGAACCTTATAAATAGCTCACTTGTAAAATGAGATTGATGGTGACACACAACATAAATGTAGATTGGGGCATGGGCTAAGCATTGGATCGGGAACCTTAAATGAATGGAAGGAATTGGGTTTGCATTCACAGTAGACGTGATTTGTGAGGACACAGGCCTATGTTTACAGACGAGGCATCTCAGAAAAGCTATTGGTGAGCTATGGTTCACATCTGTTTTTACAGCATCTAGAGACAGAGTACAGGACACAGAGGATAAAACGTGTAACAACTTGAGTCTGGACCCAACTGCAACTCAAATAAATTGTTAGATTTGATTTGTTAATCTGTGGCACACCTAGCTTTATGAATATCCCAGGGAGGTGACCTCTGACTTATCATGGTCTTGTCTTAACGCAGCTTTCCCCAGTTGTTCCCTCCTCTGAAGCCAGAGATGGTGGCACAGAGGACAGTTGACGCCATGAGGACCAACACAGCCTTCGTCTACCTGCCCTGGACCATGCGCATGCTTGTTCTTCTGAAAAGGTAACCAAGTGGAGGGAACCATACTGAGAACCGAATCGAAAGTACAAAATTCAGAATGATCCAGGTTAATTTGCTCTCCCCGTTTGCCCCTTTTCAACAGCTTCTTGCCACAACATGCACTTGAGGAAATTTACAAGTTCTCAGGTACCTATTCCTGCATGAACACCTTCAAAGGACGGACATAGCATGGAAATGTCCAGAAATGCGGGGGCTGTGAAGACTGGGACACTGGAGAAAAGCCCGGGATCCCATAAGAATCCTTATGATTTTGAGATGGACAGGGAGGGCCAGTGGATGCGTCTTCAGCCAAGGTGTCCTGACCGACCTATAGATGTTGGCGTCTTGATCGCTCCTTTCCGTCAGCTTGATGGCTTGTGAGCATGTGCAGATCCTGGAAAATAAAGGGGCAAGTGTTGAGCAGACAGGCCAGCTGTGGGAGGCGGGTCGGAAAATGGAGTTAGTCCACGGAAGTTAGGCCTGTTCACAGAGCACAAAAGACTTGTTCAGAATTTCAAATGTATTTGCTTCCTTAAATCTTTGAAATATATTATTTTAAAATATCATTTTAGCTTCTCATCAATCCCAAACTGCTGAGGTAATTGTAGTTTTAAGAAGCCCCCTCCCCACACACACACACATACACACACACGTGCATTCCTGGGATGACTGCAGAGAGGAACGGACAGTCGGGAGCCTGCCAAGTGCAACAGACTCTCTTCCAGACTGTGGGGTCAAAGCAGGAGTTGGTTGGCTGGGGTGCCTGAGAGATGCTGGAAGCTGTTGGGGGGGCTGTCTAACGGCTCCACTGGCGCCAGTCTAAGGGCAACTTCAATGCCACCATCATGTGCCCACCCTGATGCCAGTTCTTCTGCCGACGGAGTCTCCAATCAGCATTTGCGTGTAGTTTAGAGTTTTGTAATTCCCTTATGTCTGCAGCCAGGTCTCCTGTCACCTTCTCTGGTGTTCTCTAAGTGTTCCTGAAACTGCTCAGCACCTTTATTCCATGGACAAAGCAGGGACTGCCTCCACTCGTCAAACTGGCCGACCAGGGCGCCACGCAGCTGAGGGACCAATTTCTGGGCGAATGTGGGTCAAACACGGCCAGCAGGGGGAAAAAATGACAATCCTGTAAACATTGCAGAAGAGGGCTTTTTTAAAAGCAGGGGTGTTTATTATGGTATCGAGGGAAGCATTAAGATTTGTTCTGTGACATGCCTGTCCTGTAATATATGATTTGACTTAATAAAATTTGTTTACTGAGGTGCATTGTATGTATCTATGTCACTTAGGTTATGATAATGAAAGCAATTTTAGAGGCACTTAAAAACATGCAGAAAACGGCTTGGCATCCCATCCAGAGAGCATCCAGCCTTTAGATCTGCAGTTCGGAGTCACCATGACCCCAGTTTAGTCATTTAACACTGAAAATTGGTGCTGCATGTTGGAATAAAGCAGGAAATACAACAGTGGTATTATGATAAATGAAATTAGTGAGAGATGGTGTGAATGGTTTTCGCATGTGTGAAACCCAGACTTTGATAGGATTGGGAGAATTTTACACTGACTAAGAGATTTGTATTTAAGTATGAAACGTGAGTGAAGAATAGGAAATGGATTTCATTGACTTGACTTGTTTCTTGCTGTGTGAAGCAGCCGTCCGTAAGATCAATCACGACTGTTACTCAGGCTGGAAATTCGGAAAAGACGGGGAAGGATGCCTGTTTAACATTAGCTGTTTTAAAGGCTGTTAGCATTCTTTTGGGGGCAGGCCTGCACCTTGGCGGTCTAACACCAAAAGGTGACCTTATTAAGCTGAAGATGTGTTATCTTCAAAGGCAGGAAGTGAGGGAGAAGCGCGGGGAGCCTCCTGCCAATGAAGTCATAAAAGCGGCAAAGGGGGTAACGCGCAGGAAAGTCAGCATTTGTTGGCCGGGAAATGCGGCAGGCCTCGTCCTCCAGCGAACCAGCAGAGGTAAATCACAGCTCTGTGCTTCCCCTTTAAGCCAAATCTAAAAAACCCTAAAAGTGTCCAGCACGTTCCCCGTAGGCCTGTGATTTTTTTCAAAGCGAATGTTTTGGCGTAGATATTCCAGTTCTCCGCAACACCCTGAACAGATTTTTTTTTTTCTTTTCTTTTTTTTTTTGGGATGTAAATAAACAGCACAGAATAGCTTTGCTAATCGCATGCGATTCATACATTTAGAAAACGGCCGTGATGACTCTCCGGGAAGATCTTTAAGTACGTGGATGACAAGGACGTTGGTTTTGAATGATCCGACGAAGCTCGATCGATGAAGACTTGCGGTTGCGTTCCACATATGAGCAGGTGCCGAAGCTGCTCGGGACAAATGTGGACAACTGGCACATAGATGTTATGATGTAGATGTAGAGCTAGGACACGTTGGCAAGGAGCTCTGGAACGTTAGCGAACTTTAAATCCCGATGTCCACCGACGTTCACCTTTTGAGCACGGACAGCAATGTGACCCAGCAGGTGACCTCTCTGTGGGACTGGGGGAGGGGGGGGTTAGGGGGAAGCAAGGGAAGATGTCGAAACTTTAAACTTTGGATGTACTTATCCGTTTTAACTTCGGGGGGGGGAGGTACTTGGAAAAGTCACCTCCTTCTGAGGCTCTAGCTTAATCCGAGAGAGAGAGCTCCATTGCGAAACGGAAAATGCGTCATGGACCCGAGCGCAGAGGCCTCCTCGAGGGTGGGGGGGGGTTGTCTTGGGCCTTGGGAGCTGGTGGGGACCCAAGTGCATATGCTCTGGAGAGGGGGGAACGGCTGCAGGAAGGCAGGGGCTGTGCGAGTTCAGGGCAGGGTTAGCCAAATAAGTGGATAAACTGGGGGGCTGAGGGGTGGAGGGGGGTTAGATAGACAGCTCACCGTGCCATGAACCCTGCCCCCCCCCCCCCATCCCGGGAGACAGACTGCTGCACAGGCCAGAGACACAGGTGGAAAGCAGGACCCTTGGGGGGGAGGATGTTGCAAACTGTATTATCCCCATGGTTACTCGCTGCCTGTCACGCCGTCACATCAACCACAGATAACCCCATCCAATCTGAGCAGGCAGTCCAAAGCCCCATGGGAAACGTAGGCAATTTGTGTGTCAGTAAAATGTAAGAAGCATTGACAGCCCCATTGCTTTTTTTTTCTGCAACCAAATCATAAACTACAAGAAGAACGAGGTCGTTAAGACTCAAGGGATGGAGCCGGCCTGCTTGTGCTCAACACCTCATTGTGTGCTCATGCTATTCAGTCTGTTTCTGTTACAGATTGATAATATTTTTTGGTGGGGGATGGAGAATTATCTGGCTTGACGTCAAACAAGATCCACTCAGACTTCTGCTAAAGCCATAAATGGCTTAGCCTCATTTTCTGATGGAAATGGAGGCACTGTGGGAAGAAGGACAGGCATGTCTCTCCGTGTAGCCCTGCCCCAAATTTGTAGACCTTTTACATCTCGGATCTGCAGGGAGGCCATGCAGTGCCTATCATCTCCGTTCCCAGGTGGCTGTGGGGTATTGCAGCTCCACAACCTTCTTCTTGTAGGGACTTCTCGGGGTAACCTGTTGGGCCACAGTGTTCTGGGGTCGATCGAGAAGATTGGGGATCAATCTCCATCGCCCTGCTATCTGCAGTGAGGAAAGTGAGGATCCTGGACAAGGCCGACCAGGAAGACCGGGATTAATACTGCATATTAAACCTCCCGGGGTAAAAAGAGGGAGAGGAAAAAATACAGCACAAAGCCCACCAGGATGCTACATCAGCAAGGATGTCCCCTCATCTTCTGGAAGGACAACAGATGAGCCATTGCAAGCCCAGATAATGCAGTCACCTCCCACCCCTCAACACTGGTCCAGACACCTTCATGACACCCAAGCAGGCCTGAAACATGGGCCCCAATCCCACAGCTGGTTCATGCCTATTTCCCATTGACTTCAGGAAGCACATCCAACAGATAAACTGCTCTGCAGCACTGAAACAACGTCATGGGTAGAAGGTGACGGCACAGACCCAGCTTACAGTGGTCCCTGTCACAATATTTTCTTATGATGGGTGTGATTATTCAGTAAATTACATAAAATATTCAACAATTTATTATCAGATAGGCTTTGTGTTAATGATTTTGCCAACTGTAGGTTTATGTAACTGTTCCAAGCATGTCTATGGTCGGCTAGGCTAGGCTATGATGCTGGTCAGGTTAGGTGTACTGTATTAAAATGAATTTTCGTATGACGATATTTTCACATTACAATATATTTATCGACACGTAACCCCCATCGTAATCCTGCGAGTATCTGTAGTGGACCTAAGTCATTTACTGGCTGCTTCTGAAAGGTGTCTGTTCTCCATCCATTATTTTGAATTTTGTGTCTGCACTTTCATAGCATAAAAAACCACCTCTAGTTCCCGTCTCACTGTGGGGGGCCTTTAAGGGGGCAGCTACACCAAACTGATCCATCAAGTGCCTTTCCCCTGTTTGTCCTCGTTGGTCTGCTGCCAAACATCTGCACTTCTACCTCAGAAAGGTCGCTCATGTTTTAAGGGGACTCTAGCAAATGTTAGTGACTCTGTACAGGAAAAGCTTTGTCGCGGGCGACAGGACTCGGGTTCTGACACGCCCCCTGTGGACCAGGAAGCTCTGAGTGAAGATCAGGCTGCAGGAAGCCAGAAGGAAGCAGCCAACGTGATTGACACGATGCTCTGCGGTTAAAAGAACGTGTGTGTATATATAACTCAAATGCAAATGATAATTCTGAGCCAGTTATATTAAAAGAACAGACTGTTCTCTGCGCCTGAGCGCGTGGCGACCACAGCGACACGCATTTCCCTCCTGGTGTCGTTTGTTTTTTTGATCAACGGTTGTGTCTGGAACGACATATCAGCGGGCAGATCGGGGCAGGCACGACAGCGGTGCACATCGCTAGGGAGAAGGTCGCGGCAACTTGTGGAGCAGGAACTCCGAAAGTGCCTGGACGCCGTGGGCAGCAGCAGTGGCTGATCGCGTTCAACACTGCCTTTGCACTTCTAAAATAGTTAAGGTACTTTTGGGTGGAAATTTACATGGTTTTTCTTCAAATTGAAGAAAAGCTGAATGCTGAGAATTGGTTACTCGGCCATTCAGGACCATTTCTGTGCAAAATCACTGAAGCGGAAATCGTGTTTTCTACAAACCGGTGGATATTGATCTTTTGCAGCCTTTTCCGTCCTGAAATACCCCACATACTGTCATGATTCGGTTGAGGTAGTTCAACAGAAGCGGGTCTAATTCCATGAAAAGGTTCCCCTTTAAGACTGAGGGGGTGTGGAGAGCAGAGTTAGAAGTCAGGAAATGTGGGGGCCATGAGCAAAGCTGACCTCGGGGTGAGCTTCATGGTTCTTAAAACCCACCGGCCCTGAAAACGGCTGGGGGGGGGGGGGGGGGGGGATTCCAAGGAGCAAAGCCAGAGCCCCCAATGTAAACGGGGCGGTGT
>JABFEA020000130.1:21785868-21798841 GCA_019775915.2 Cyphomyrus plagiostoma | reverse complement strand
ATTCTTGGGTTAATTTTTAATGGCTTTTTTTGGTGCCCCCGGTTGGGTTGGCAAACCTATTTATTTGCCCCCCCCCCCCCCCCCCCCCGCGGCTGCCTGCCCACACACATATACACACTAACAGCCCTGTCCCCTCGCCCAGTCCATAAGGAGGCTCCCTAACCTCCTTCCTCTCTCTTTCCCAGTTCCCTTGCGCTGGCTTTCCCAGTACCTCTCCCTGACCCCGTCCTCGGGCTTGCCTGCAGCCAGCAGGCAGTGTTGCTGGGAAAAGCAGAACACTGGCTCTTTCCTTTGGCCAAACCACAGGCCGCTGTCATCTTCACAAAGTTCCTGTCCCCTGAGCCAGTCCTGCTGCTTCTGGTGTCCGAGAACTGCGACTAAGTGGGTTTTACGCGCCGCAGGTCCTCCCAGTAACCCGAGAAACATTTCCGACGGGAATAACACTGCGTCTCATCTTCTCATAAGGGCCCATTAGCCACAGAGCTACATTTGATGAGGCCAGCGATTGTGCCGCTGATTAGCATTAGCCTGTCGCTAGCCGTTGCACATTTGCTTTTGTTTAGCCGTGTTCTGTTTACATGTACTTCAAAGTCTGCCTCTCTTGTGGTGTTGTTGCTCTAGACATGTACTGTGTATGACCTAAATAAAGACTTCAGCACTCGATGAAACAGGGACACTCAACTCAAGCGCCAGAATATGTTTGGTGACCAGCATGAAACTCCCCAGAACAGTAAGATATATGCAGCATGTCCTATAACCACGTCTAACCTTTAGCCATTCAGTAAATAATTCTGCGAAATTAAGATTTTTTTAGACTTTAATCAAGAAAATCATTTATGTTCCTGTGCTGAATCATAAACCAAAGTACTTCATTGCAGTACGGTTCAAGAACTTCGTTGAGTTCTTGAATTTGAATATCTGTCATTAGGACATAAATGAGCAGATTCTATGCTGCTTCACAACTCCCTGTGACCCCTGTTGATGTGAAGAACATCTCCCGGTTGGCTGCTACTTCAGCTCTTGTCCAATCTGCACCAACCTCTCCTTGCTCTCTTGGCTCCTGACCAGCAGCAGTTTCGTGCCCATGAATTGCCCTGAACCGACACCCACCCACCCAGCTAAATGAAGCTAATATCTTAGTCCACAAATCGCAGGACCAATTTCAAAACTATGACCCTGGAGGTGTGAAAGTAGATACTACTGTAAACTCTGCCTTGGATTCATCTGTCTGGTAACAAACTACATTCCGGTAACACAGAACAGCAGCCTCCTCCACCACCTGCTTTATTTACCACTGCGGCATGGCCCCAGAACTCCTGGATATTTGATTTCTGAAGAGTGACGCCACCCTCCACACCACCTCCCTCTGGAAGACTGTCTGGCAAGGCTTGGAAGTGGATTTTTAAAAAATTCCCAGGAAACCCTACGAAAGACATGGAGCAAGAGAGGCTTTCATGACAGCTTTTCATTAAGCAGCTGAGATGGAGCCCTGTGAGGAAATTTCATGTCTTCTAAGGAAAAATTCAAAAAGGCCTTTCTGGTTTTCTCCTGGACTTGAATGTTTTTCTTTGGAGCATTCCACTATAAAAGGACATGCAGAACCTTGCACTGGGAAAGGTTTCAAATGTACTTCATCGTCATACAGCAAGAGAAGGTCTCCTTAGAGAAAATGGGAGCTGAGGGTGATGCAGAAAATAGGGAATATTTTTGCAATTCACATCCAAACTGCTCCATGACAGTCTCATCTCATAAGAACTGAATCACAAAAACAACCCCAAGGGCAACTGCTTCCCCATCCTCACTAGGCCAGTGAACCTTATAATTCAGAGCGCCAGGCTGGACTACACCCTGGACGAGATGCCAGTCCATCGCAGGGCACATACACAGCGGGCGACTTAGACTCATAGATTCATCTCACTGCACGCCTGTGGGGGAAAGGTGATGAAATACACACAAAAAAAGGGAAAATATGAATATCCCACACATAGAACAAGATTCACAGCCACAATCCGTAAGGTGTGAGCCACCATATTCCCCTAAAAGAATTTAGGAGTTCTAGAATATTCTGTTTAAGAAACCAAGTCAGCCACAGGTAAGGAAAAAAATGCATAGCTACATAAAACTGGCCCCAAGACCACAGCGTCGCTGTCCTCACTAAGCAGAGGAATCTTAAAAGTGTGACTAATCCTGTAAAAATGTAATTATATTTCCTGTGGAACATTTAAAGGGGTTAATGACACTTAAAGGAAAATTTATTTCATCAGTATGCACACTGAGTAGCTGTAGCATGCATGAAGGTAAATTTCTCCTTGTAAAAGTGCAAAGACTATTTTTCGTTCCTTCAAAGTTGAGTTCACACTCTCTGCTGGTTCTTTCCAAGTCTGCAGAAAGCGCTCCGATGCAGAGCACCCACAGATCTCCACACCGTCCTTGGGGAACGTCTCTCTCCTGCAGAGCTTCAAGAGAGCAGAACCTGGGACAGACCCAAGACAAACTGGGGGGAGCATGTTTCTCAGATGGCCTGGGAGGACCAGAGTATTCCACTGGCGGAGCTGGAGGTGGCTGTGCACCAAACTACTGCCCCCCACAAGCCACACCTGGATAAGGGGTAGAAGATGGATGGATGGATGGATGAATGGTTGGATCCAGGGAGTGTGCCAGGCAAGGACCCCTGCAGATATTTGTATGAATTTACCAATAAATATGCGAGCCTAATGTATCTATAAACAGAAGGGGAAGTAAATGTTGCCACGTATATTAATACATGAATACTTCTGTGTGTCCTGTTGTCTTATTCAAGATTCCTTAATTCCTTTATTTGTTACATAGCTGCACAAGTATGACATATAGTGAAATGAGATGAGGCCGTGTTATTCAATGATTTCACACCGTTAAATAAAGTCTCATACCAGCAGTTGACTTGTTTTTGCATCCCCATGTCTTAACTTACAGGGAATTACATCTCCGTGCAGGAATTCTTAGTTCATTTTTTTGAATGGAGTTGCTTCTTCCCCTGGGAATCAGAGCTGAGCCGCACGTATGTTGGACAGGAAAACCCCGCCGTTTACAGGAAAGGGGACAGAAAACCTGCTCGCTTGCAGCTCACTTGAGTGACCCAGCGATGAGGCCGCCGGGACATGCTCAGTCCACACATGATGTCAACTGTTAAAACTAACAACTTTTTTTACATCTAGCGGTTAGATTTTCAAAGGTGTCATTTTTTATGAGGTTGAGTGCGATTGTGAGATTCAAACGGACGGGAATAAGTCAGCGACCTGGCTGATATTTATACAGGATGCAGGAAACCAAAATCTGGAACTTTCCTTTCTTCTCTGATTATTGTTTTTATTTTTAGTTAGTTGCTTAGCACTGGCTTATATCAAAATGTCCATGGCATATACATTGATAGAGCTGAATATAAATCTGGTGAGATTCGCATGATCAGGTCTCCAGCCGTGACGGATTGTCTCCAGAGGGTTAGACAGGCCAGTCACAAGGCCTAACAGATCTTTAATCAGCGGCCCACCCCACCTACCCACAGTAGGCAGGTCCACTTAACCGGTCAAAAGGACCCCTGGGGGCTGTCCATGGAAACCGCCTGATTAAGCAGCCACCCGCGGCTATGGGTATGACTGATTGGCCCTCGTTTATCTCACTCAAACCTTGGCAGTCCTGTGCTCCATCTGTGGTGTTGGCAACTCCCTCCCAACACCCCCCACCCCCAGAGCCTACTCACGTATGCCAAAATAACTCCTGGACACAAAACAGCCTGGGTTTTGGAATTAGCCCTTTCACCAGGCCAGTAGTAGCCTCCTGTCCTGCATATCTCAGGCAGTATGAAACCAAGCTTACACTTAGCACATGGACTGTCAACTGCTCAGACCTGGATACATTTGACCCCCGAGGAAAGGGCTGATTGTCCCCCCCATCAGAACCCAAATCAGAATCGAATGTAGGCAGGCCTGCCGCCTAATGAGGCCTGCCCCACTCTACATGAAATGAAAACATGGCCCTCAACGGTGAAACAAACCAGGAGATTATGCAAGCAGGTAAAGAGAACACTGGGCAATTCTGGCATAAAATTAGGGAAGAGCGTCAAAGTAGCAGAACATAAACAAGAGGCACAAAAATTAGATTTTCAGCAAGTGCATTTTGGGTAGAAATCTGTAACAGCTGGGAGGCCTGAAATGTTTCTATTACTCTGGGATATTTTTAAGTCTCCATTATCCATAGTAATGGCAAGTTAGGAAAATCAGCTTTTCGTTTATGTGACATAGAATCAAAGTAGATCCGAGAATGATTGTTATAAGAAGTCTTTATAAAAACAAAGGTTTTTATCGCAAATTAACAGGGGATGTGAAACAGATACTGAGCCTTGCAAAATAATCAGCTTATTGTGATGTGTAATAATAGTTTCTTGCGTTATTCAAAACAGAACAGTAATATAAAGCGCTATGTTGGAGAAAAAGTCTTCTGTTGTTTTTATAAGCAAGGGGAACTGGCCGCATTCCTTTGCGTTATTTGACACCCGCGTAACAGGTGGTGCTGAGTTCTTATTAACTTAAACATGCTTTAATTCTGCAGATCCAGTGGCAGCAACTGCTTTGAGCAACAAGGATCTTCTGCAACGGTGAGAATCTGCAAGCAGAGAATCTGCCTTTCAGACTGCTCTGCCAGCGATTTGTCCTGTCTTAATGCCGTGCGGGGCAGTGGCCAGCAGGGGGCCCCATGGGAAGCAGGCAAGCTCGGCGCAGGCCCTCCTGCGCCTTCCCCGCATGCACAGCCCGTGGCCCGTGCTGGCAGCACATGGCCGGTCAGGGAAAGGCTTGAACTTGGAATGACCCCGCAGAGCTCAATCCCTGTTGAGTTCATCCGGAGGCCAACTCCGATTCTTTCCTGTTTTTTTTTCCTCTTGGATAACACAAAGCACGTTCAAGCTCAGGTCCATCCCCCATCCCACTAATATCCCTCTCCTTGCCCTCTTTCACTTACTTAGAACGCTCTGGAGGAGGAAAGTGCTTCATGAATCTAGAAGCTTCTGTAGGGCATACTTTGGCATCCCAAAACTGGTCTGGAGCCAAGTGCTGGCTACATATGCACAAGGAAGGGGTAAGGAGTGACAGAACAAAGAGCCAAAGATCAATGCAGCCCCCATCCCCTTAAGTGAAAGAGTGATTTTTAAATCACCCTTACACTGAAAAGGTATAACTGGTTAACACCCTGGCATTTTCTGGGAACTTTAGTTTGACTTGAAACATGATTTCACCCATTTACACAGCTGGGTGTTTTTACTGCAGTAATTCAGAGTAATTATTCAGCTAAAGGGTACAAGTGGGACAGTCCTCCTGGGATTTGAATCAGCAGATTCCAAGGTACCAACATCGACAGGCATCAGAAACAGAAGCATAATCGGCATGACCCCCGTTGGCCTGTAAAACCAGCCCGGCCAGCGCCGCCATCGCAGCAGATTGCGAGATAACCGCCGGGCACCTGGCTAACGACGGGCGCGTGCCTTTTCCGCGCGACCTGCATTTCCATTAGCTACCTTGGCGTGGAATTTTAACGAGGCAGATCGTCGTCTCTTGGCACCAGCCATCATTTTAAAGAGCCCGGTGCTCTCTGCACGTTGCGGGCCAGCTCTCCACCTAACACATTGGAAGGATCAGCGAGGGTTTTCCCACATGCAGACAGCGGTTACACTCTCCAGGGCCTTCGGAAGGAGGCAAAGGGAAGTGCGGGAAGGCCGTCCACATTAAATGATCTGTCAATAGTGCAAGCTGTCGCATTCCAGCTGGCAATAATGCAGTTAATTGTCTAAGCTGACATGAGGTTCCAGGGGGGACTAAACTAGCAAGGTAGGACCTCAAACTAGGGGCTTCTCTCATATTGGGGGTGTTAAAGGAGAAAAAAGCTTTATTTTAGGATGCTGGGAGCCGGTCTCCTCTCTCCGTGTAGACGCACACACGGAGACACACGCCCCTGGGGTTTGGCACTCCCGAGGGCACACAGAGGCCTGGGAACACTGCCTGGGTCCTGTCTTGGTCAAGAGCTAGGACAAGGATCTCCATCAGGACCTGCCAGGCCGGCCATGACTAATGAACTCCGGGCCCAGGGGGTGGATAATCCGCCCAGCCGGTGGGAAAAGGGCCGGGGGAGAGAGCGGCTGACATGGAGCTGGAGGCCGCTGAAAGACAGGGATTTAGCTGGCGACGGAGAGCGGCTTGCTGGGACACTGATCCAGGGGTGGGAGAAGGAACTCCGATGGGCATCGAGCCAGAAGGACTGGCCTGAGTACAAGAAGGGCGCGAGTACAATTCATGGACCACTCCGAGTACTCCATGGGCCTGAAAAAGCAGGTGTGAGTACTCTATAGGCCTGAGAAACAGAGTGTGAGTACTCCACAGATCTCATAAACAGGGTTTTGAGTACTCAGTCAATTACTGTAGCATTATACAGGCTACAGCTGAGACGCCACACCTTGTTATACCTCTGCTTCATATTCTAGGCTCAGCCATCAGCAGACTGAATATATTACAATGTACTTTACCTTTCGTCCACTGCGGCATCGAATCAGCGAAGGCAGGGTAGGAATATCAGCCAAGAGCATGAAATATGAACGCACTCAGAAACAGCTCCGAAGTAACTGTCATCGCTGTGACCCACTCGGGGGACAGGAATGTTCTCAAACACCCACAGATATACAAGCACGCACACACAGAGACACACGCGCGCATGCACCCACGCCAGCGCCAGCAGTCGCGAGGTTTATAACCCATGACAGAACACCTGGTCCAAACACACTGGCTGTTCTTTCCCAGAACTCACTGATTCGGGGGGGGGGCGACTCCTCGGAACGCACTGGCCGGTGCCCCCCACAGCATTGTTGTGAGCTTCTCCCGCACCCCCCTCCTATGCGACGCTTGCGGAAACTTCACATTAGCTTACAGCGCCCATTCAGGGGTAGGAATGGGCTGTCAGGCAGTATGCAACACTGACCTGCAGGCTTTACCAAATGCCCTCCCCAAATGAAACAGGATGGGACTGAGGTGGGGGAGGGGGGATTTGAAGCAAGACACAAGGGCCGGGAGATTCGGCCAGCATGCAAAACAGCCCTCACCTCATCCTTTTCGCAGATGTCACTGCATCTCGTTGGGGTCGCCTGTGCTCCTCTGGAGAGTCATGTGACCTTATCAGTTTGTGATGAGAAGGCAAAGAGGAAAATACCAAATGTGTAAAATTCCTTTTGATAAAGTCATATTTCAGTTTTACATGTTCACTTACCAGCATTCCTGATACCTTTATGAATAAAATTGTAGTTTTCAATTCCAGCCAACATGTCCTGCATGTATTCAGTTATTCAGATATTTGTATATATGTTTCTTTTCTGTGGTTTCTTGGACGTATTACAGCTTGGTGGACAATGTAGTTGCTAGTGTCTGTTTGGGCATAGGTACTGGAATCAGAAAGTCTGAAATTGGATCAGGCTTGTAGGAAAAAATAACAAGGCCATGGTGTGTGCGTGAGGGGGGGGTGTTGGTGAAAAATTGGGACACAATTCACAATTAAAAGACCGGGGAACATAAACTGCAGCCTAAAAAAGAATTTTGTACTTCAAAATGGCTTCCGCATTACTGTGGGGCCGGTTTCTGTGTTTTTAATTCTGAATGGTTCCCCCAAAAAATCTGTAAAAAAATTAGTAATCAAAATTCACTCTGGAGATATACTACCTCAGCCTTGTGACGAGGAGCCCATTACCACTGACCTCCAGCTGTCAGGAGTGTGAGAAAACGCATGTAAAACCAGAGCTGAGTGAAATGCAAACTGTTGAAGAAGCAGCTAGAGCACTTCCGCCCCCTTGCGGCCAAAAATCTATAATGTCCATAATACGATTTTACGGAAAAAAACGAATTTTCTACACATTATTATTCTGTAGCCGTAGCGGAGCAAAAGTTAATTAAGAAAAAAGCTAGTGTCCAGTAATCTGGGATACCATATTGTGAAAGTTTGGCAAGATAATTAGACTTACTATTCAAAACTGTAATGGATTTCATCTGTATTAGATTCTATATTATTCGTATATGTTAGATATGACACTTTTGAATGATTCAAATATATCGGTAATATGTTTAGAAAGCTTACAGTACTGCGTTTCTTTTCATCAGTAAGTTGCAGCAAAGTGGATGCTCTGAGTATTTGACAACATATTTGCAAATATTATTTAGGGAAAACATAGCGGTTATTGACCCCCCACTATACATATTTTAATGCTTACTGCGTTAAAACGAAGGCTTAGACGCGGTTACAGTGGAAGCGATCGGGATGCATTTATTACAACTGCGTAGGAAAGAGATGTACTGCAGGCCAGGGGAGTCTCTAGGTATTGGAAAGATCAGGGGCTATATCACGTTTACCTGGGGCTTTATTTATTCATTCATTCATTCATTCATTCTGAAGGAAGATTAACATCGGAGCTCAAATACTCGGGGCTGTAGCCCCCAGTGATCAGACCGAACGACGCCTATGCTGCAGGCTTTGTTAAGCTCGCCACATAAGACAGATAACGTTTGCGATTGGGCTAATTAACTTAAGTGTGTGTTTGTGTGTGTGGGTGTATATAGGACCAAATATCCCCACAATGTAATTAAAACCTGATATTCTTTATGAACTCGATTTTATAAAAATCTGACACTGCAATCATAGAACTAAAATGCCAGAAGTCTTTTATTTTAAAGTCTTTAAATTGCAGACAGTATGTAATTCAGTGTGTGTGTGTGTGTGTGTGTGTGTACGTGTGAGTGTGGTCCAGGTATACAAATGTCCCACAATGTGATAAAACCCTGTTATTTTTTCGGTCCCCAAAAGGCAAAACTTAGTTGTATAAAAATCTGTCACTGATTCCAAGATATGAATATGAATATGAATGTGTGTGTGTGTGTGTGTGTGCGTGTGTGTGTGTTCTAAATCGGTACCATAAGTTAAAGTAGGGCATTAATAGAGAGTCCAGGGGACTCTGATAAATCTGTGCAGCGAAGAGATTCTTCCAGTTGCCTGGGCAGGTCTGTTGAGTCAATCCAGATAAAACTTCGACAAACGGGGATGGGCGGTTGGGGTTAGGGTGATAGATAACAGTCTCCTTCCATTACCCTGACTACGCTGTAAATATTGGCCGATTATTAGTCATTAAGCACAACCGCTATCATTTCGAAACAGCTTGTCGGAGGTCCTGTCCCCTCGTACGGCATTTAGCAGGGACCTGCCGTCCAGACAGCTACCCGAAAATAGTTTCTGAAAATGAGTTCCGACGGCGGTGAAACTTACCACAGGACTGTGGAGATGTTAGGGAAGCGTGAAAGGGCGTGTTTTCTGGGTTGCTGGTCAAATGCACTCTTACGAATTAAAGTTATGTCTTTGCATTTATTTATACAATACTTTACTGTAGTGAACCGCGGTATCAGACGCAAACTTAACAACAAAAGAGTCTGCCCTGTATTGATATTTAATGTGACTTATACCGAAACTGAATCTGAGACTCCCAGGTGAAGAAAGGGGCTATAAGTGGTCAGCTGAACACCACCGGGTGGTGAGTTAAATCCAATATGGGATAGAACCAAACATATAGTATGCTGGGAGCATCTGGCAAAGGCCCCTGTCTGGGACATCATCAGCTCACATCTCCAGCAGAACCTCTCCTGTCTCCTGAGGGAGTCAGGGGACATGGAGCCTGAATGGGTTATATTCCGGCACTCCGTCGCTGAGGCGACGGTGCGGAACCGCGGCTGTAAGGCTGTTGGTGCCAGTTGCAGGCGGAATCCCAGAATCCCGTGGTAACACAAGCAGTAAAGGGAGCCGCCAGACTGAAGAAGGAGGCCTTGGTTAGCTTGTGGGACTCAGGAAGCAGCGAACAGCGAGCTGCATTTCTAAGCAAAGCCAAGGGGGCAGAGGGGGTTTGGTTGGGCGGGACCCAGGATGGCGTCTTTGCTTTTTATAGATGATGTCGTCCTGTTGGCATCATCGGGATATGACCTGCAGCATGCGCTGGGGCCGTGTGCAGCTGAATGTGAAGTGGCCAGGATGAGGATCACCATGCACCTCCAAGTCTGAGGCCATGGTTCTCAACTGGAGAAGGGGGGCGGGGGAGGAGTTTCTGTCTCAAGCAGAAGAGTTCTCGGGGTTACTTGTTCAGGAAGACTTGTTCAGGAGTGAGGGAGAATCTGACGGGATGCAGCATCGGCAGTAATGCGAACGCAGTACCGTTCTGTTTTGGTGAAGAGGGAACACTCACATTTCCAGGGCACTTGAAGTCATGCCCTGTTTTTCTATACACAGAAATGCCGACGGTCATTGCACAAGGCTTACATGAAAATACTTTTTTTCATTTACCTGTTATAAAATTCTACAGTAACGAAACAAAAAATAACTGGTAGCTGCCAGTGATACATCAGAGACGGGACGGTAGATTCAGGGGGTCCAGCACTTCATAGAGAGCCCAGATCGAGCGAAGCCCCCCGCCTGTGATCACTGTCCTTGGAGACCCTTCAGCTCCCAGCTAACTACCTGTTAATCCTTATCTGTGGGAGCACCAATCAAGCCGACCACATGCAAACCTTACATGCTGTGTATATTCATATAATTCTGGGATCTTCTAAAATTACAGTTGTCCCAGATACGCGATTCCTTGAAAATATGTCCTGAGTTCCATGATTGACAGCACTCAAAGTCAATGAAGATGGGGGGACACCCAGGAGGCCAATCCGATTTCTGGCAGTGGGAGGGGATCCTCCCCGCCCCCAAACTCCATTGGCTCCACCACTGAGTAAGAGAAATGTAGGCTCTCACCACCGACCCGACGAGGATGTACGCGAGGATGACCGCAAAGTATCCAACCTTGTAGTTAAGCCGGCCCAATTAAACAACAGCAAATTAAAGGAGGGCGTGGCATTCAGTAACAAATTTAACAGATCAGTAGCGTTATGACTGTGTTTCTGCCAACACAAAAGTTACGTTAATTTGCCTAAATTAATTAGTGCAATTTTACAACTCAGGGAATAGTTTAATTAGGTTCACCCAGTCACGGAGCCATAACTTTTTCATTTTTAAAATATTAGGTAATCTTAAGAATGCTTCCTCTCTCAGTTCAGAAACAAAAATGAGGAACTGGTTTGCCTACAGAACAACTACCAAAAACATGATGAAGAGATAAAGATTCTTCTGATTGTCCAGTTAGGGCTGACTAAAAATTCAACAAAATGATGACGCGGGCTAACCCAGAGCCACGACCCAAACACCATCCACAGGGACAGATGAACACAACGGCTACCAGAACCGTTCTACTGTGGTTTGGTCAAGTATTGGTTTGGCAGACCAGCATGTCCAAAATACATATATAAATGTCTAAATACTTAAAAATAAACAGAAGAGCTTCAATACAGTCAATATCAGAAACTTGGTGTGTGTTGGTGTTATGAATAGCAAAGTAGGATAAATTATCCAACCACAACTGCGTATCAGTCTGAAAGATGGTATTTCAAAGTAGAGGAGATCTTGTGGATGTTTATCCTCACCACGTTTGTCAGATTTTAACATGCACACAAACCGTTCGCGCACACACGCACGCATGCACGCACACACACACGCACGCACGCACACACGCACGCACACACACGCACACACACACGCATGCACGCACGCACACACACACACACGCACGCACACACACACACGCGCACACACACCATACATGTTTGTATTGACATCTTTGTGGGGACTCCATTCATTTCTATCGGAAATACCCTAATCCCAAAAATGACAACCTTAACCCCTACCCAGCCCTAACCTTAACCATAAGTAACAAAACAAAATACAAGTTTTTGCATGTTTAGTTTTTTCATTGCAGTCACAGAGTTTTATAAAATTGAGTTTTCCCATATGGGGACCAGTAAAAAATGGGTATTTATCACGTTGTGGGGACATTTGGTCCCCACATGGTAAGGGATACCGGGATCACGCACACACACACACACACACACACACACACACACACGCCTTGAACCAATTTAAGTGTCCTTTTCTTCTGTGCTTCTGCATTTCAAGGTTTATCTCAGAAGGCAGAAATACTCTTAAGCTCAGGGGCGCAACGTAGAGAATGATTCCCTATTATAACCAGGCATACTGATCAGAGTAGTACATTTTTCTATGCCTGCCTCGTTCTTGAAGGATCGCTCCTGTCTGTCTTCAGCACTCATTTCTTTTCCAGCCCTCTAATCCACAGAAAAATCAAGCGAAAATGAATTTTTGAGAAAATTATATTTTTAGCGAAAAGTACAGAAGTGAGCTGGTGCCATCGTCTGGGTAGCGAAGGAAACTGCACCCAGATTAACAATAAAAATACAACGTACTCGGGGAAACAAAACGTGACTCTTATTCGGCAATGAAGCAAATATATGTCTTCATATGGCATATATATATATATATATCTTCTGTCTTGTGCTTAAATTCTCTGCTGGGTGTAATCTATTAAAACCCAAACAATAATGCTTTCAGTTTCTCTGGGAGCTTAGTTACCCGCTGTCTGATGCCCCGTTTTAATTAACACGATTAAAAATGCTTTCACCTGCAAAGCAAGTTTGCATAGCAGACAGTAGAAACTGACCAATGGCGTGCAAGTAAGGCTTCATTACATAACCCATGCATTGCAGGCAAAGGGCTGCCCAGATCGTTCTGCCAGGCATCTTGAAGGCAAAGCCAGCCCTAAGTAACCGGCGTGCTCAAGTATCGGGCACCACTGTAAGGTACTGGCATAAAAATGAAAGCTTCATAATAATAAGTAATAACATGATTCTATTAAAAGTTATACTGAAGTATTGAAAACAAAAGCACTGGACAATACAATTTCTGTGCAGTACAGGCCAAAAGTTTGGACACACCTTCTCATTCAATGTGTTTTCTTTATTTTTATGACCATTGGTAGATTCTC
>JABFEA020000130.1:21755794-21768734 GCA_019775915.2 Cyphomyrus plagiostoma | reverse complement strand
GGAGGTGGGGGAGGCAGGGGGATGACCCAGAATCCAAGGAGCGCCCTGCCTTGAATCCTGCGCTTCCTGGGATGGGCCCCAGGCCCACTGTGACCAAGACAGGGTAGGTGGTTATGCAAGACAGATGTATACAGAACACATTAATACTTTTACAAAAGTCTTTAAATAGGTATAAGCATCAAATTCCACCATTGCCATGTCCATTCAGATGTGACCTCTAGCAACATTTCCAAAGACGATTGGCTCGAGATATTATTTTGTTGGTCACGCTGAACTTGTTGCGGTCTACAGTAGTCTAGATATCTAGATCATGGTCAGCAAATATTTGCACCAGAGGACGGAAGGTGAGCGATGAGCTTCTCAACCCGAGAAGCATTTCGTGTCGTGAGAGCCCGAAGTCAGATCTGTGGCATCCATTTGCAGAGCAGCTGCTCCAGTGTGCTGCTCTGTTTGCATTTCTGCTTTGCACAGAATGAACTGTATCCTTTAACGGCAAAACAAACCAATAGCAGATGTTCCATTTCTCTCTCTCTCTATCTCTCTCTCTCTCTCTCTCTCTCTCCCTCTCACTCACACCCTCTCTTGATTCAAAAATAGTCACCATCAAGATCATGCGGACAGCGTGTACGTGTGCCATGTGATAAATGTCAAGACTTGGATATGGGGCCCGATTTGCACTAAATTTCCCACTTTCAACGTGACAGGCACACAGCTGCGAGAGATTAACATCTTGGCGGAAGCGCTGAGTGTGCTATGAATTGAATAGCCACCATATAGCCAATGACGTTGCATGACATCAAGGAGAGTCAGGTGTCCCGGCACGTGATAGGTGGAGCTGCTTCCCCCACCCACTCCTCCTGAGGAGCTGTAGTCACAAGACCAAGCAGGCTGTATCTTACCCCCCCAACCACCACCCCAGTCACGCACATTCCACCTGTCTACAAACCCCCACAGCTTTGCCAGATACCTGCCCTGAGAGAAAGATAAAGGAGAGAAGGACGCTGCCCACAGTCGGCTGGGTCTGTGCATCACTTTCTGATCATCTTTTACTTTCTCTCGCCACCACTTTTCAACCAGCTTTGCTCTGCAAACACACACAAACACCCTAACCCTTGGTGATGAGCTTTGGTTAGTGACCGTGAGAATGAGATCGCGGATGCAAGCAGCCAAGATGAGTTTCCTCCACAGGGTGGCTGGGCCCAGCCTTAGAGATGTTGGGTGAGGAGCTTGGACATTCGTGAGGGACTCTGAGTAGAGCCGCTGCTCCTCTGCATTGAGAGGAATCAGTTGACGTGGTTCAGGTATCTATCTAGGATGCCTCCTGGGTGGCTCCCTGAGGAGGTGTTTGGGGCATGTCCAACCGGGAGGAGACATCTGAACAGATTCAGGACACGCTAAAGAGATTATATCTCTCGACTGGCCTGGGAACGCCTTGGGGTTCCCCCAGTGAAGCTGGAGGAGGTGGCCAGAGAGAGGGAGGCCGGGCCATCCATGTTTAAGCTGCATCTCCCGTGACCAAACCCTGGATAAACAGCAGATAACTGGTGGAGAAGATGGAAACAAAACAAAGCAGAACAAAATCAAATGCAGCTTCGAGAACCACAACAGTAACTGTACAATTGCAGGAGAATGATAGATGACCTGCCTTTGTTTGCCTTGCAAAGGTGTCAACTGCAGCATCCAATAGGAGAACAAGGGCAAAAAATGCTACGTTGACAAAATATTTAGCAAAAAAGGACATACAGAAAAATCAACACATGCAACCTGGCATACCTCTTTCCACCAACAAAAGTCACAGAAAATACTACACAGAAAAGCTGTTAGAACAAAGGATCTTTACGTCTTTAGCAAGAAAAGTCAAATAAGAGACAAAGTGGGGCTTTTGGTAGCATGGCTCCCGTGAATCTGGTTCACTTCTGGTTGTGATTAATGGCTTCTATTTGTGTCGGCGCTGCACATTTTGGAAGCCAGCTGATGGCCTTTCCCACGATGAGCTGGCCCGTCTGCATGCTCCACCTTCCGCTGCAGATTGATTAATGCGCCTCCAGAGCCAAAGTTTGCATTGTTTAACATCTCCTGTGTCTTGATTAGCAACCTCCCCCTGCACCATTCCTACAGTGGACTCCAAAGCACCTATTCCCAGAACGCCACATAAATCAATAGCTTTCTAGCGGGAAAAGGAATATTTTCACCCATGCAGATTCTGACCTGGTTTCCACAGAGCCTTCAGTGCGATTTATCAATGACACAATGTGCTGCAAAGAAGAGAGAATCGGAATCAAGGAGCATCTTAAAATAAATCCTCTTTTGGAGTTTTTATGTCTTCGTGTTCTACCGTCTTGTCTTTTAAGTGGCCTCAAAATAAAGGCACGCAGATGTTAGGAAATTAGGCCAAATGGGACGCGGGCCGGAATGGGGAGATTGCCTCGATGCTGAGTGTGAAATTTCAGCGATCCCAACACACAACAGCTCCACCGTTTGTCACAGGAATGGTGTGACCTGCAAAATCCATGGTGCGTGTCACAGGAAGCAAGGGTCGCTTGCACCTGTGTACAGGAGCATCTCTAGAGATTTGTGGTCCCATGAAACCACACCATATTGGGCCCCCAACGCAGAGCAATATTATTAAGTTACACATTTTTAGGGGCCCCTTGCGATCATCACGATTCCCCTTCCCCCCTTTGTGGCTTCCCTGCCTGCGAGGCTCTTTGAGCTCCTCACTGTCTACTTAGCACATAATCTTCATTGACGACTTGCTCACTGGGCCCTGACCTCAAACGCACTGCCCCATTATTCCACAGCAAAGTGTGGACCCAGCTAACGCTAACACCCAGTTGACAGTGATATTAATAGCAACTGCGGGTAATTACAGTGTTTGCAATGGCTGCCTCATTGTTTTTGCAGCAGATAGGTGCGTTATGAATGTAATATATATATATATTTTTAATGCTTATTATAAGCAAAATCTTCACATTAGGAAAAGCTCTATTTTAGAGTTTAGAGTATTCTATTCATTGACATTATGGCACTTCCAGTTCACTGTAAAAACCACTTTGGGTAATTAATTTGACAGAAGAACCAGCAAACAGAAAACAATACCATGCTTTTCACATCAAACTCTGTTACAGGACATGTGCATAAATATCCCTGCACCAAACACGACAATTGGAGTTTGTTTTGTCTCTCACGCTTAGCTGTAAATCAAGGAAGGTCTCAAGTTTAGATCTGAATACATTTTGGCTATCAAATGACATTGTTTGTAATGACACATATCAGTGGAGTTCAGTTGCTGTTGGTGTCTTGCTCAATACCGCGAACACGTCTGATCTGTGCTAACTGCTCTTCTCATCATTGGATTCCCATCAAAAACTTGAGAGAAATATGTGATCTCCATTGTTGCCAACTCATCTCTCAGATAGCTATGCGTATGTAGCTTGTTCAGGGATGTATTGGGTTCTTTAACTACCGTGTCGTAGTTAGTTTATGATATAGCTCAGGGCTTGGCCAAATAGTAAACTAAACCAAAATGTGCCTTACATTTCACCAGGGTAATTGAAAAGAAACTTCTCTCAAATTTAAATAATATTTCTCATTTGGTCCTCCATATATCGCAAAGCCCAGTAGTATAGAAAATAAAACAATACAAAAAATACAAATGGCTGCCATTAATCAGCATAATACTTCCAGTTCAAATGCAATTTGAGGGCTGAAGAAGCTCACAGCTTTCCTCAGAAAAACAAACCACAGCGATTCGACGATGATGAGGATTACACGAGGATGACGATGAATATGAGCTAACACACCTAGTAATGACAAAATATACCTTGAGGACGAAAGCAGTATTTACACTTAACTGATAGCTTCACGCAAATTTATTACCGCAATGTGTTTGGTTCATGAACCCTGAGGTGATTTAGGACTTAGGAGATGCCAACAATTGACATACAAATAGTCTCTATCCCCACAGTATTTTATTTCTGAAAAGGAGAATTTTTTTTCTTAGTTCGACAAGAAACTTAGTTACAGTTAACCTCTGGCTCTGGATTTTTCTGATTTAAACATTTGTAAAGCTGTTTCAGATGCTGCTCGCATTACATAACCCAATCTTAACAAAACTCCTTCCTGCATTTTAATTTTATCTTTGGGAGATGCTTTAGCTACCCATTAATGGGTAACAGTCTGCTTATTCTATTTATGTGACCGTGAGATTCGAAGGTGGTGAATTTAGGGAGCAGCTCTGTCCTTCCTGCCTCGCTGATGGTGCCCTTCCCACCCACGGCTCCCACGACTTGCACAGCATCCTTTACGTTCAGTGTATTTCCAGATGGTGTTTACTGATATTCCCTGGTCGACTATTCTGTGAGAGAACAGAGGAGGAGAGGTGGTTATTTAAGCAAAACTCATGCATTTCATATGCTGGGTCACAGTGACTCAGCTGACCGAAGGGCACCATCGCTTAGCGCTATGACATTTCGGATTACCCACTGCACCAGGTCACCTCGGGGTCCTGAACGGTGGCATCAATTGACAATAGTGGCCAATCCAAAGTGCTCCTCATCTTGGCTTCCTAGATGAACCTTTAGCTGGGCCAGTAGGTACCATTGTATCTATTGGGAAGGGGACTTTTTAGACTCATTATGTGTATACATTATAGGAATAGCATATGTACCTAATTTCCATAAAACAAGATGGCTTTGAATAAATATTATGTACATACAGTTAAAGCCAACTTACAGCATATGGATGGAGGGCTGAGGAAATATTAGATCCAAGTAGTAATTTGGTAATCTCACCAAATATTTGTAAACAGCTGATGGAAACGGTTTCTGAATTCTGAAAAGGATTATTTCCTGTTTGTCAATGAATCAAATTAAGCATGCATACATAGTATGGACAAACATAACGTACAAGAGAAACACTGAAATGTAGTGAACTGATTCTTTGCCTTCCACTGTGGTATCGAGTGGGGTTATCAAACCCTGCAAAGCTAGACTGTGTCATTCCAACACAGCAGTGTAAGTCGTGAAGGTTATTTACAAGACAGAGATCAGACTTGTAAATGTGGGTTGTAATCATTTGTACAATCTCCCTGTTTAAGTGGCAGAGGTCCAGGGGAGGGGGTGTTTAATCAGACGGAGCACTGGAAAGCAATCACTGCACTGGAGCTGCAGTGGTGAGGACTACCGCTCCAGAGTAGCACTGCCTACTGGAAATGGACAAATGTGCCAGGATCTTCTGTGGCCAATGACCCCTAAACCCCATGGATACAACTTATCAGGGAGGTAAGACAGCTGGACTGAAATGGACCAGACACTCAACATTAATTCTGGCAGCTTCGTACATACATAGAAAAATATATAAATGATTCTTAAAAATCCATTTTGATGATTGATTTTCAAAATGGTACCTTGGATATGCTGAGCTAAGACACTGCGGCTGTGTAACTAATCTTTACTCCACCACAAATCTGTGGTCCATCTGCATTGTTCATCTCTGAAGGGTTAATGATAGATTCTGCATAGCAGGAGAGAAACCTAGGGGTTTGGAGGTCAACTGACCAAGGACAGGCAGTCCTTGGGAAACTCTTTGGGCTACAGGCATATGTCATCTTAGGACAGCTACAGCCATAAGGCAGGCACTACTTAGGGAACGAGTCTCTTGTAGGCATTTCCACCTCATACCAACCACACAGCCTGACCTCATTAGTAAATAAAGAGACAGTTTTAAATACTGTGGCTGCCATTATTGCGCAACTGATGCGTTCATACTTTGCGTGTTTCATTCTGCCTACTCTGTTTTTTTTCCAGGTTGCTCTATTTCTACAACTTAAACTTGCTTCCTGTTCTAAAGCTTTTAATTCACGGTGCGGTTCTTTTTTTCTTTTTTTCATCTGGTGCAAAAATGTGGATGATCAAACGGAGCTGGTTTTGCGTGTGAGCCCTGAAGCACAAGCTTTCATTGACAGAAGTTACGTATCACTTTCATTTGTGGAGACAGGTCTCTGTGGCCATGATAACCTTGGTCAATAAACAAAAAAAAAACATTAAACAGAAGTATTTCTACTGGTGTTAGCTGAAGCTCTGTGCAGAAGTCACTGTAGAATGTGGCCAACGCTCTCTGGTTCTCCAGCCTCTGGTTGTCACACATGACTATAGAGAGAATGCTTTCGCCACTCGTCCGTAAACGATTCAGGGAGGGTGCCCGCATGTGCGAGTGGCGGCTCCTACTTCAGTCACTGTTACAGTCGCATTATTGCAAATAAATGCCGTCACAAATGCCGGTTTATGCTTGACATTCGCAATGCATCTGCGTACACATCATGGCCACCACGCGTTTCCTGCATTGATTCCATGCATCCTTTGTGCACCTGCACTGGGAATTAATGCTACACATGTACGAGATAAAGTACCAATGAAAATCTTGGGGCCAGTGTGGTCACCTTTTGTAACTTGGACTATGTGTTTATATAAGGAACAGTTACTGTTTTCTTAAGGAATGAGTAACTGGAAGATATTCAAAATGTCATGGCAGTTACATTTTTTTCTGCTTACAAATTCAATCTGAGCTGGTGTCACATGTACAAAGTATAATGAAATTCATGCTTGAATGCCTTCAACACAGACTACAGACAATTAACAAGACAGTATAACATTACAGGACAAAACATCCTAAGTAGGGATGGGTGATGTACAATATTAATATCCAAATCACAAGCTATGCACATGCAATTCTCACATTGCAGCTGGGTTGAGATCCGGCTTTTGCATTCATTCTTACTGTACAGACATTATACTACAATATAAGGTATTTTCATAAACCATTCCAGTACTTAGAAATCTTGGTGATAAAATTTACTTAGAGTGGGGGTTTATGTTTCGCTAAAAGACTTACTTTTTGTTTTAAGAAAAGAAACTTGGCTAGTTTTGCAATTTTAATGATCATTCCTTTTCGAGATGATCTAGAAAATGTTTAAAATGAAAGTTTAGCAAAGCTACTTCTGAGGGGAAGCTCTAAATGTGCTTTTTGATCATAAACATTTTATCCTTTCTGTTGAAATCACTCATGGATGTGTTTGTGAGAAATAGATTTATTACTTCATGAATATTGTAGTATTGATTATTTTTTTTAAATGTTTTTTTTCGGCTATATGTGCAGTCGTAATATTAAGTACGAAACACTAACCACTGCAAGAAATCTACCGAAATTTAATGCAACATTCAGCATGAGATGGTAAAAGTGATATGGGGCAGAGCGAAGTACCAATACATTTTGAAGCAGTGGATAGAATACAGAGAAGACAGCAACATTATTTCAGAATCAGCGACTCGCTATAGAGGCAGCTAAACATTTCATACCATAACCTCATACAAGCAAGACCAGAAATGAAGGAGTTGACCTACAGTAGATTGTTTTCTCTCCCTGCCTCCGGTAGACATAACTTGCATAGCACCAACATGCATTAACACATACGTTGCACATGTAGAGTATGAACCGGCCCTAATGGCCTCTAGCCAGCCCCAAATCCACAACGAAAGGCGACCACTTAGCCCCTTAAGCTACACACCAAACGGGATGGGCATTGAGCACTGCTGGCCAATCAAGGAGGAGACACATGGGCAGGGCCAGAGGAGCGCCAATTAAGACAAAATCCCCATCAGTGGTGCAATAAAAAAGGCATAAATACAAAGTATTTGAAAATTGCTCAGGACAAAGGTACAGGGGAAGGAACACAGTGGATGGGCAGTGAAAATGCAGTGAAAATGCAGTGCAATTCCAGTGCGATTAAGTCCTGCCACATAACTGCCAAGGAGCCTTTACACATACAGGTCGCAAAAACATAAACCACCAGGAAAGTTTATCGGAAGACCACCTCTCTCATCCCGCAATGAACCCGGTGTTTCCACTGAGCGCTAAGTCTGAGAATTTTAGCATCTAAGACACAGTTGTTCCGGGGCTGACGTCACACCTTTCTTTCCCAGCATGCATTTGTGACAGGCGGTGTGCTGTACTGCAAAATGAGGTGTGGCAGTCAAGGAGGATGGATGGGACCTTGTTTTACGCTCTGATGCACACACCAAAGAATAGAAAGTGATCCCCGCTCCTCGAAAGAGTCCATCCATCAAGGTTACAGCCAACTGAAACCTGCAGGAGGTTTCCTGCCAAATTCCCAGTCAATACTGAAGTATATAAGGTACAGTAAAATATATATGATGTGGCATGAATACACAAATCACTATGACTCAAAGAGTATGAAATATCATGATGGGAGGGAAGTTTTAAAATACTGTGTGGATTTTTTCAGTGTAATGATTTGAATAACCTCTTTTGGGCAGGGGGGGTGTGCAAGGGGTCAGTTTTTGTGTGTGTGTGTGTGTGTGTGTGTGTGTGTGTGCATGCGTGCGGGCATGTGTGTGTGTGTGAGAGAGAGAGAGAGAGAGATGTCGTGATTTACAGACCCCCAGCCAGATATTTCACTCACCTCTGACAATATTTCATTTGTGCAGAATCAATGGACCATTTATTGAAATACTCTTAGCAGAAATGCATCAGATAAAGTATTTTTCATCGCAGTTTCACAGATGCTGGCACGCCAGCAAACGCTGTGGATGAACCAGGCCATTGTCTGCGTTCTATTCAAAACATTTTTGTGCGGTAGTGGAACAAGCCGAAACTAATCATTTTAATTATAAAACAAAGTGCACTGCATTCTAATCTGCATTGTCTTCTTGAGAAAATGTGTTTTTTTTCATGTTAGCAGGCATGAAAACTTGCACGTCTAGGGTGAGAATTGAGGGACTGTTTTCCCAATGAACGAATGAAGGTGTTTTAGTTGAACAAGTATTCTCAAGACATCATGCATGAAAAAAATGTTGCACTTTGTTATTTTTTCTGTGTAGGTTATTAGGTTGGGAAATTAAATATAAATATTTTTTTCAAGCTGCATGAAAGCTAAAGGAGAAGATGATTTGATGCTATACGTTACAATGCTGGACCCTCAGGGAAGACAGGAATTCAACAAGAGAAAAGAAACATATGGAAAGATGAAGAGACAAAGCATAATTTTTACCATTCAAGCGGGTGTACTGTCTAGCTATTAAACCTGGAAAAGTGGCTATTTCAGGACAGTAAACCCGACTCAGAAAAATTACTAAATGTTATGTTACTGCACAATATTTTTTCCATATACTTGAATTTAAGCAGCGGAGAAGGTGCCTTAAACGAATGAGTTCCTCACCCCTGTATGGGTAGGAGAGTTTGTACTGCCTGCTCTCTGCCCATCCGTTTCAGTTTCAGAGGGTGAAATTGTTCTCCCTGCATGTCAGACAGATTGTTTCATGCTCCAGTCTCATAAATCAAAAGTTAATCACACTTTCTAGACAAATTTATTTAAGGTGAAAAGATGAGCATATTTGAAAACAGTACTATACTAAATACTCATTCATCATGTTCATTATACCTTCTGGAATCTTCTGTAAGTATTCATTCCTCTCTCAGGATCAGGAAGAGCTGCTTATCACCACTGGTCACATCCCTGCCACCTTATTTAGCCCATCGCTCTTGCCTCTGGAGGCAGTTTCCGCAGACATGAGGCATGGCGACAGTCCAAGTGACATGTCCAGAGGCACTTTGCCGACATGCCCTACGGAGGTTCTATCGGAAACATGACCACGACCACAATATCTCATAAACCTTCCCCCAAGGACCGGAGTGCATCTGTCAGTAGCGGTTTTTGAGGTTAGGGCTCAAGCCTGCTCTTGTTTGCGGAGACGGAACGTCTGAGGCATAATAATGAGAGGACTTCCTGGTCATCCACCTCTGCTGCCGTGTTTGCTCTCCAACAAAGGCATGTTGATCTAATAAAGGAGAGTTTGACCCGCTAGCGTCAGCTCAGATTTTCTCATTCATTTTGTCTATATGACAGGAAGTGGCCGTCGGCAGAAAAAGCACTTAATTCTGCATGGTAACCTACAAATGACTGAAACGCAGGTTCACTCAAGGACATGGCATCACAAGGAAGTAGTCTGTGTCAAGGTGGCTCACAACAGTGCAGTCAAACACTTACTGCTTTGGGCATTCTTTGCTTCAGCCTCCATCTGAAATTCCGATATCAGTCCAACCTTTTCCCTACTTTCAAATGTGTCACATTTTGAGGAAACTCCCACCGGTGTATTTCTGGTAGATAATTTGCTACTCAGTGGATCGCTGGTGTAGTGGAAGCGCACCTCCGAACAGTGTGTTTCGTTACGGTCCGTGTGACTGTTCTGGGCAGAAAGTGACAGTTTGCTGTTATTTTTGGGGAAAAGTGAGTAAGTTTGACATTAGCTTATTTGCCAAGTTAAGTGTTAAACCCTGCCCCATTGAGTATGTTTAACACGGAGGAGCCTGTTTGATCTCTGATTTCCCATGTTTCTCAAAGGCTTTGTCGGAAGAGCTTGGCGCCTGATTCTCAAACAGTCAGAGACACCAGAACCAATTTACTAAGAATTTATCCAGGGAAAACTTGCAGAAGAAAAATGTCTATGAAGCAGGATTATGTGGCAATGTGACTGTGGGGGTGGTGAATTCTGGCTGTTAGCCAGAAATCTCCCAAACATTTGTTTTGCACGCTTCACATTATGGGCATTTTGAGACTGACTGACATGCCTCTTCATCTGCTCACTTGTGGGCACTCAGGAGACCAGGATTGGACAAGGTTCCTCCCCGCTGGTTTTTGTAATTTTTCTGAAACTGATCAATTTTGTTCCTTGTATCAAATGTGATTCTCTTTTTGCTCCGAGAAGCAAGACGTTCATCCATTTTTCACAATTAAAACACTTTATGTACTGATGAATTTTCAAAGAAAAACAACAAATGATATTCTTTGCCTGAATTACACATTTTTGGCCATGCGATGAGATGAAATATCCGACGACCATACCAAAGAAATTCTCTGCAGCAAAGTTTTGACTGTTTTTAGTGATATGGCACAGTTATCTATGATGTGGGATATATTACAGCATAGAATGGATCCAGAATCATACTCAGTCTATAGGACTACCTGGCCAAACTTTTCCAACTTAGTCTTAAAATGCAAATTCAGCTGTTAAGATCTGTACAGTCAGTATTTTTTCTGTTTTTCCCATTACCTGCTAGAATCACTTAGGTCTTCAAAGAACAATTTATGCCTTTGCTCTCCGCACTAAGCGTCACAAAGAATGGTGAAGATTTAGTGCCTGGACATCGAAAGCAGACATTCGTCTCCTTATTTTTCCTTGAGCTGCAACTTTCTGTTTAGCTGGAGTATGTTGGGAGGAAAGTTTCTGCCATTTCAGAAACTGACACTCACAGGAGACATGCTCACAGACGCCATCACCCCATAAACACCAGCCAACACTGACCTCCTACCGAAAGGCCACCCTGGTTTCTTACAGCAGCCAAGCGATGAATTTGCCCCCCCCCCCAAATTTTTATTAGCTAGGGCTGTAAATGTGTAGTGTAGCAGAGGTCGTCATTGCGAGGTGCACATGCATTCAGCCTGTAATCACATTTTCTCCCTGAGAGCTCTGTGACGTGCATTTTTGACTTTTCCTGGTTACACGGAGGCAAACCGGCCTATATTCACAGCTTTATATCTAGAGACTCATCATTTTTGGCCACATATTTAGCCGAATGCTAGAGCAATTTAGGTTAACATACTTTATCAAATATACAGCAGAATAACCCCTCGGGGATTTTCAGATTACAAGCTTGCGGCTTTAACCCCCATACTATCTAATGCTGCAGCAGCTATTGACTGAATTGGCAAAGCGCTTACGTCTGAACCTATATCTGGGTATTTCTCTAGCTGTCTCTGTGTCAGTACAGAGGGTATGGCAATGACATGGCAGAGATGGACGTGTGGCGCGCGTGTGACTCTGCAGATGTCACGTGTGCGGAACAGCAGCCCTGAGGCCAAAGTCCCCTCGAACAGGCCGTTCATAACCACAAATACAGGATCGTACGTGTGGTTTCCACCGTCACAGAGATGTGAATAATGCCCCTTGGTGCTGTAACACTATATCCCCTGCAGGGGAAGCAAATTGCACTAAAATGGACGGCACACACAGCTGCTTGTCCTACTTCGGGCCTCTAACATACGTCTGCGAGAGACTTCGATCCAAAACAAAATTGAAAATGCAGACAAACGTGTCACAGGTGGCAGGGTACCGCCCTCTCGCTGCCAGAGCCGCCAGGGCAAACCCTAAGCCAAGAAAGCAAAATGGACAGTCAGCTCTAACAGGTGCAGAGTACCACTCTACCTACTGTTTGCTTATGCTAAACTTAACCTCTAAAGGACAAGAGAAACTCTCTTCATACACCTTGAAAGTCCCAGTTTGTCAAATTAACCTTGCAAAAGTAGCGATTCTCTCCAAGCGGCTGCACGTGGTTATGTGAAAGACTCCCCTGTTATACATGTAGACAGACTTCTCTTTAACATAACATAACCCAGAGTTCGTCCAGTCTATGCATCAGAGTTCCTGGCCTTAAAGGCTCAACTCATCCTCGTTTAGGTTCAGAAAGTCACAAGGACAGTGAGATGTTTAGTTAACCTGATTGACAAATTTCTGTAAAAAGTAAGAGGCACAACAGTCTGAGGTTGAGTCAACTTAGGGTTTAAGAGCTAACACTGAGCAGACATGCCCAATTTCACCCTAAGGAGAAGGGAGTGAAGTCTAATAAATAATTAAGGCATCTCATTTGCTCCTTGATAAATAGCTAGTTGTGATCAAATGTGGGACGCTGTTTGTGTCTCAGGCTATCTTCGCTTGCCCCCCCCCCCGCACCTGTCGTTGGTAAATGTCTCCAAGGCGACGTGCCAGTGGGCGGTTTCCGGGAGTCGTCAGAGCACAAGTGACAGCTAATGCACGTATGACATGGGTGCCAGTGACAGGTGCCCGATGCACACAGCATGTGGGGACCG
>JABFEA020000130.1:21724443-21739820 GCA_019775915.2 Cyphomyrus plagiostoma | reverse complement strand
GGATTTTTGTTTTTGTACCTGTTTTAATGGTCACAACGGCGGTGGCCGTAATACATCTTTTAATCTTATGAACCCCCCCCCCCCCCCCCCCAACTCGGAGACCCAGTGCTTGGGCGGAGGACCCATGCTCTGTGCTGCTCTTATCTAATTTGTCTCCAGTGCAATGCTTTTAGATCTGGGAGCTGATCTGTGCGCTACGAACCGTGCAAAACCAACTCCCGCCACACTCACGCCTAGCGATAAATGTTAATTCACTCCAGGAAACATAACGGGTTAAAAAAGAGGACATTAGGTGAATCAGACGAGGATGAGGCAGCCAGGTGCATCGGGAGGCATAGAGGAATGGGCAGAGCGTGGGGGCTGGCATCATCCATGAGACGCAGGTGGAGTCCTGGCACGGATTTACAAGATGCCTCACCTAGTACAGCCATGCATGGAGACGAAAGGTGACCCCAGTGATGGAGCAGAAGGGCTTTTGCCTATATCACGCAACCACAGAGTTACTAGTATAATTGATGGGTCTTACATTCACATTTGATTTTCTGCTAAGTGATGTTGAAAAGCTTTGTGAAAGATCACTGCCAAATATACAATCATCATAGTTCCTTTATTTGCTGTATTTAAAACAATAATGACAATCAACAATTAGATTAGGGAAAATAAATTGCACTACAGTTAAGCTACACTTAATGAATTCTTTCATAGAAGTGCAAAAAAACATTTTCCTTTTTCACTGTCACGCACAATGTCCTATTTAAACGGTCCTTTAACACCCTGTCAGTAGGTCGACAGAAGCTCTAAGACCGTTCATGTCTTCAGCGACGAGAGCTATTTAGCAGGCTGGCTAATTGATGCCCTCAACCTCAAGCGACCGTCTTAATTGCCCACTGTCAACGGGAGGGGCGGCTCGGTTGCCCAGCGAGGGAGGGGCCCAGAAACGGCACGCAGATACACTGACGGTACACAGCTGGACACACCAGGAAAGTTAGCTAAATTACCCTGCATTTTAACCTCTATGAAATGAAGCACGAATTAGCATATATAGGTTAAAATACGCAATTATTTTTTTGTCATATCAGTGCAAATGCGTATAAAACACATACGCATTCATGCTGTTACAACAATATAATAATAATAATAATTATTATTATTGTTATTTTTAGAGAATGATTTCATTCATAACCTAGGGACTACCAGTAAGCACACTGGAAGAAATCTATGGGCTGGTACCACATGGATAGGCCTGGGAGAGCAGGCTGCAGATGCAGGTGCAAGGCATGCTGGGAGTGTGGCAATTATAGGGCTGTGGGACAGAAATAATGGCAGAGAACCACATAACCAGCACCATCCCCATGGGGGTAACGCATTAGTGAGCAAAGAAACAATAGGCTGACAGGAACAAACATTTATTCTCCATCACGGTTAGCAGCAGGCAAAAGACAAGGCCGCGTCTTCTCCATTTGTTCTTGAACCTTTAACTCGAGCCATTAGGTGCTTTCTTTTCACTGGTTCAAGCTCTTTGTGTTTATATATAATTCCTGGAATATGAATATAGAGCAAGCTGCAAGATAAACTGGGCCAGAGGTTATGTATATAATGCCCCTCAAGAAATATGCAAAAAATGTCGAAATACCCCCAACTGCTTTAAAGGTTTTTCAGAACAGGTTTGCAGATGGATATAAAATCAACCCAGAAGCACAGATATTATGGCAGGGTTTGTGTGGTACCTGGCCTAGTTGTAAAAATGTGCCTGTTGTATAGCCTGTGCAGTGTACAGATTCTCATTACAATATTCATAAGCCATTGCACATCACGTCCATGTGGGAATGAGACTTTAGATTGCTGTGCCTGAGACCTGACCTTGTGTAAGATCTGTAGCTCTCCAGGTTCCAGACACACCTACTGTAGCTGCTTTTCCAGTGCAGGGTTACCGTGACCCTGGAGCCAACCACAGGAGGGGGGTCACGGGGCAGCAGACGCCCCAGACAGGAGGCCAGGCCATTCCTGGCTAACACTACTTCTCCAGTTTATTTCAGTTTAGTTTCAACCATTAGGCCCATGCAACACTATACAGAAAATCTGCTAACACTTTACTGGAGGGGCCACAAATTCTGTAGTAGTGCACTCTTACTTCATGTATTAGTAAACCACAAATTAAGTCTTAGTCAAGTACTGACCCCATGTTCCTTTCATCATTAATCCATCATGCATGTATTTCATGCAGTTACAGTATCTGTTCATGATGTGTACTTGAGTAGTAACTGAGTAATTAAATTACTTGTGCCTCCTCAAAGTGTTACCAAAAATTTCAATGAACGATGTTATACCACTTAATAATATGTACTAACGAGGTCATACTATACATTAACTGCATCTTGATAAGCAGCGTGTAATTACAACGTAACATACTGTATGAACTTCAATATACATTAATAACATAATATGATAACAACAGACATTACAATCGCATAATCATATAATGTTTGTTATTAATGTATAGTAAGGCTATTAAGGTATGTTAGGATGTTAAGGAATACATACTGTATATGCTGCTTGTGAGTGTCCTATGAATGCATAATAAAGGCAGTATGAAGGTGCCGTTAATTTAAGGGTAATGCTTTACATTAACTGCACCCTCATAATGCCTTTATAATGCATTCATAGAACATTCAGTGTACCTTCATAATGCATTCGTAAAACATTCATAAGCAACATGTAAGTATAACTTAACATGCTAACAAACCTTAACAGCTTTACGATACATTAATAAACGGAAAGTCTTTATATTAACGTCACTTCCATAATACCTTTATAATGCATTCGTAGAACATTCATTGTACATTCATAATGCATTCATAGAACACTCATAAGCAGCATGTAAATATACCACAACATCCCAAAATATCTCGACAGTTATAATATACATTAATAACAAACATTATATGATAATAACAAACTTTATAATCATATAATGTTCGTCATTAATGTGTATTGAAGTTGTTGATGTATGTTAGGATATGGTATACAAGTTTACATGCTGCTTATGAATGCTCTATGAATGCATTATGAGGGTGCAGTTAATGTAAAGCGTTACCATTTAAAGATTTCCTAAAAATATATATGTTGTACATTTGTATGTATGTTTGCATCGCAGTAAATCTTCCTCCTTTCCATTTTATCCAGACTAATTAGGATCCGACTCCTGACCTTAGATTGGCCTTCGCAGACAGGACTATAGCATGAAACTTCCAGGCCAATCCTATCTTCTGGATTTACAGTAGACCTGGATGTTTGACCAAAACTCTATGAAAACGGAAGCGGAGATGCCAGGTGTGACCACAGCATCTCCCCCAGAACGTGGTCACCTTGGGGCTGGAGGAACAGCAGCGAACGATATCGGGGCAAAAATCATCAGGAGAGACGCATGTCCCAAGCCAGGCCTGCTGCCGCCCCTGGTGGCAGTCTCTCAGCTCGCCCTTTTTCGGACAGCACCCATGGCAATTCGCTTACAAAATTAGGACAGTCAAACCAAATATATATTATTATGTTCAAAGCAGAGATATAAAAAAATGTGTCATGTCAGATGGCGAGGGGGTTGTTGATTTGGTTTTTTTCGGTTGATGTGATTCGCCAGTCCGTCATTCATTCCCTCCTGTCCCTCAGGCAAACCTGAGCCCAGTCCAGAACTGTCCCGACACCTGATTGTCTCATTCTCACCACACTGGCTATTTCTGGTGTGTCGGCCCCGTTTTCCATCTTGCCTACTCCATGGCCCATCCTTTTGTCACACGGTAAACGCAGTGATTCTAACAAGCCACTTAGCAACTACAGGTGACTGTCACGACTCTGGTGATATCGGAGCCGATGCGTCACAGTTCTTGGTGATGCTGTGCACATGGTAACTGGCAGGTAACAGCCAGCCCGGGGCAGCTTTGGTGTACCATCAGACACGGCTGAATGGACTCACCATCGCTCCTTGTGGGATGGCATCACAGCTGCAGCTAATGGAAAAGATTAGAGACAACTGTCCTCCTGGGACGTGATGCCAATCTGATTTCTCCCCTGGGGGGGTCACATGAACATGCCTCAGAAGCCTCCTGGGACTGCAATGCGCTGGGTGACCCATGGGGAGGGGGGTAGTGAATATTTTCGGCAAAACAAACAAGTTGCCTATCTTAAAATTTCTAATTATTTCCTGTTTATTAATTAGATATTTACTGCAGGGACTCATTTAATGCGGATTTACTGAAGGATTTACTGAGACAAAAGGTACATCGTTATTTTTCTTCTCCTGGTAGAACGGCCCACAGCCAGCGTAAGACATGCATGACATGCCACGCCCCCCCTAGAAGAAATATGAAAAAGAAGAAGCAGAAATGAGGGTGAAGCTGGCCTTGGCCACCTTGGTACTTCAGAAGTGGGAGGCAATCCTGAGCAGAGATCGGCGGGAGGGGCAGAGTGGCTTCGCTCTTTCATCACACCCGCGGCTTTATTTAGACACGCGTCTCGGGAGTCGCCACCGCGGCTGCTAGGAGAAACGCTAATGAAATCTGCGTTGGGGATGAAACAGATGAGCAGCCCATCTCTCTCTCTCTCTCTCTCTCACGCACTCTTCCGGCAGCGCAGGGCAGGTGAGCCTCCATGAACACGACCAGCAGCAGGGGGTCTAAACTGGAAGTTGATGGTGTGCTGAATTCCATTCAATTTATATTTATATAGCGAATTTCACGACGCCCCAAATCAATACACATGGGTGAGCTGTGATACATTACAACATCGTGAAGAGAGAATAATACAAAACAGGGAAAAGACAAGAAAGAAAGAAAGAAAGAAAGAGAAAGAAAGCCAAATGACAGCGGAGGCGAGGAACCAAAAAACTCCCTAAATAACCATCACAAGCTCCATATAATTCGCTATCAGCATAATTTGCTACCAGCTTTTATTTCTGTACATTGTATTGTTAAAAACCATAAATAATTTTGTTTTTTCGATTTTATGAGATTTTTTTTATGACCCCTGGTAAAACCTTATTACTTCTGAATATCGGAGCAGACTGGGCCCGTGGAGTCTGCTAACCACTGACATTCTGTTAGCACTTCACATAGATTTAGCTCCCGTACCACTTTGAACAAATATTTTATAGTTTCTGAACGATTACAGTAGCTGACAGTATGGCAGGGCAATAACCTTTATCGTGTGGCAAAGTTTGCTTCGAAAGCAGAGGATGGCGATCTCTGGGGGAATTGTCCAAAGGGAAACATTGCTCTTAGCTTTTGTGACACTTATCTGTCTTATTTGATGGATGTGTCTGCTTGTCTCAGGTGGACCTCAGGTGGTCAAGATGAGCTGAGAGATTATTTTTTTTACACAACTATCCTGCACTGCCCCCCTGTGGCCGATTTAGACCTTCACTTCATTTCCAATTAATTCCAGGTGCTGTAAAGGATTAACCATTGTTTCCGATGTTGTAAGAAAAACAAACCTGAACTATCGTTTGAGATCCCTTGCCCACATAGAGCATAAAACCAAATCCCTACAAACAGATGTATGGAACCACATCAAACAACTAAATTACATTAAGTTTTTTGTCCTGTTTTCAGAAGAGCTGGAGAAAAATTGAAAATGTTAATTTAATATATGAGGTCAGCAAAGGTTTATTTGTGTGATAAATGTTAATCTGCTGCAGCACAATGTTTCAAAGGAGACGGCAATGATGAACAGTAAACAAACAAACTGCAAGCAGGCATTCTACTGAGACCAGAATGGGAAAAGACTCAGCTATCCATTTTTCTATTTTTTTTTTTTTTTGCTGAACTTTTTTTGTTAATCATATACGGTAAAACAAATTTTAATATTCGACAGTTATTTATAGAAGATAATCTCTGCATTCTTCCACGGATGGCCGTAAAAAGCCGTTTACCCTGCTAGTCTGAAACCTAAGAGATAAGTGAATTTATGGACAGAGAGACGACTTTGATTTGAAATATTAACGGAGAGCAGTACTCTGAAATTGCCACTAGATGGAAGCATCACCCTCTTTTCAAAATGCCGTTAAAACTCGGAATAAATTAAATATTCCAAACTGGAACGTGATCACATATACAGAAAGGGTCCAGAGGAAAAAATATCTGCTTTGGATCATCTTTGATAGTTCCTGACATATGTTTGGTGCTTCATAAAACATGAATGGTTCATCATTATAACAATCATTGCGCATAAATGGATAAAGTATGAATAAGTACAGATTTTTCTCTGAAGGGAAGTTCTGGCTTTGTGTGGTTTACTGCAATGTCTCAAGAAAGAGACAAGCTCCCTGGACCAAATCCATTATCACGTGCCATCAAAAGAAAAGACTTAGAAGTTCCACATGTCGTCCTGAAGGGGGCGTGGTCAGATAGTGTCCTATACTGTGACAAAGATCAGCGTGTCTGGGGGCAGCTCTCACATTACGAGGGGCCGAGCCTTCATATCCTGATAGAGCAGATCCATCTTTGAAGGCCGGGACAGAGGAGTCTGCTGGACAGCGACCATGACAGAGGAGTCATGGTGGGAGAACATAGCGCTTGGTTCAGGATAGGGGCTTGGAGAAGGTAGAACATGGATCATGGATTATGTAACAGCAGCAAAGTAAGCTTCCCAGTGGCCCCATACTTAATTGTTGCCATGTAATGGCAAAGCTATTTTTTTCCATCTTATTTTTGTTGAATGATGGAGTTTAGATTTGTATTTAAGAGAGAGCAACTGACGACAAGTAAGAGAGAGAGGGAGAATAGGAGAGGGGTGAATTAGGGAACAATGACATAGAAATGGGGGGGGGGCAGGCAAGGCCGGGGGTTGGGAGCATTTGGAGCACCTTCATGAGAGAACAAAAGCTTGTTTCTGTCAGTCTGCCGATCTCCCTTTTCTCTGCTCCAAATAGGCCATAATGGGACCCTAAAGCACCGCCTCACCAGAGAGGCCCCTCACCTCTGTGACAGCACCCCCCCCCATGCCAATAATCCAGCCCATCTCCATGGCAACAGGGTCAGAGGCCTATGCCCGCTGAGAGTTCTTAAAGCCACGCCTGGCAGGTTTTATTTTGGACCGTGCAGACGATAGGACACCGCCACCTCCGCTTTGGCGTCCAATGCTGCGACCCTCCCCCTGGACCCCCGAGTGAGCAAAGGTCATGGATATGTGCTGCAGTCTGGCCTCTGTGGGCCGACAGGGTGAACAAACCTGTCCTCAAGGTCAGCGTTGCTGCTGCAAGCCCCAAATGCAAGTGAGAGAACAAAACAGGGAAAAAACAGCTTTAAATTTATCTATCGGCTACATTGAATATCATGCAGCATTTATTTAGTTATTATTTATTTCCCCTTTGCTTTTTTGTGTTTGCATCTGATTCATGTGTGGTCTTCACACAGACAGAAATACGACCTTGTTTACAGTATATTGATGAACCCTTTTTTATAAATCCCAATTTTATGCGTTGTGCCAGCATGATTGTCCAGCAGAGGGCAGCATCTGAGACTGTGAGAAGACAACTTCAGTTGTTCTTGACATGTGACACTTTTCACGCTACAGTGCTGGTTTTTCGGGATTCGGGACTTTAGGGACATCACAAAGATCTGAAACTGTTCAAGGGGAATCTAAAAGCAGGGTCACAATGTGGACTACAGCCAGAGGGAGCATTTCCCGTTTGATCCGCAGCAGGAAAACTTCTGCGCTGGTGGTAAACGTCACCCACGAAGCCTGTGACATTTTCCCATAAAATCGTTCGACGACGCCTTGGGGGTGTGAGGCCACAGAGGTCATTCGGCATGCTGTCTGTTAAGTTTGCAATCAGACCCCTGGAGCATGTGACCTGGCTCTGCGCCTTCTATGCCTCGACCACCCCCCATCCCAAATCCTAGGAACGTGGCCTTCTGGGGTGGTGCCAACTGCACCTGCTACAGACTGGCTCTCAGAACACACTGCTATGCTTTTGACTGCCAGTCTTTCATATGTTCACCTTCAGAAGCACAGCTCCAGGGTCAAAGTCTAACAGATTATTAAAAAAAAAAGAATGAATGAGTTTTAATTATGTGTTCGTGTAAGACTGCTATATACATGTAGGGGCAGGAAAATCTCTACTTTTCATTGTAAGTTTTCTGTTTTTCCGGCTGCCCTGGATTTTTAGCATGACACATTTCAGATTAAGCATCAGTGTGAATACCAAAATGCAGATTTCCAAACTGACTGGCCCCAGGTGAGTAGATATGCAAGACTTGGCCATGGGCACACAGTGAGGGTAGCAACGGGCAAGTGAAGCTTCATGAACCATTTACTGTATTTTTTGACTCCACTAGATGGTGCTGTTGATCCGCTTTGGGGCACGCTTTGAGCCCTTTCATGAATAGAGAGCACCATCTAGTGGAGTCAGAAAATCGAGTAAATGGTTCATGAAGCTTCATTTTCCCATCACTAGTATTGGGCAGTCAGCTTCCTAGACAGAGGGCTATCTGCTCCTGATGCTGGGAAGCCCAGAATCCTGCAATGTTTCACCTCAGTAGCAATTAGGGGACAATTTAAAATATCACAAAGCCACTCAATTACTTGAGCAAAGGAATTTAGGTATTTATGCCAGGTAACACTAGTTTTCATTAGTGTTCTGGGCTGGGGACTGCAGATTATCACATCCAGATTATCTGAGAGCCCAATGGATGGTGCTGACTACAAATCTAATGATACCCTAATACCCCTATTTGCAAAACCTCCCTGGTTCACTTGGTCTGCCTCACAGATTTTACCCTCCTATCCACTGTTGCTCCATAGTTTTCATGCCTGTCTGACATAAATAGTGGTTGTCTCCCAGTTTTCCCTGAATCCTCCCTGCCAGGTCCAATGTCACCACAGTTACTGGTGCATGAAAAGGGCCAGGTGGGTGGCCGTTTTTTGGGGGGTGGGGGGATTCAGCAGGTGTCTGGGGATAAACTTTTGAACCCAGCGCCCCCTCAGCCTGCCTCTTGGCAGGTGGACATATGCACGACAGGTCCTGACGGGGGGCAGGAAAATGGCGGGCATGGCTGGAAAGAACCTGCCATTTACCAGTAAAGCTAGTTACGAAATAGCATTTCTTACTCATGCGATTAAAAATGGCACCCAGCAGATAATTACAATGTCAATAATTTAGATCTTCAATTGTATATAAAAATTGCTTGCTTAAAAAATATTCATGCAACTCCTACAATGAAGCATGAGGAATAAAAATAAAAAAAAACAGGAAACACAACAAATTAACTTTATTGTTTTTTATTATTATTATTACTGAGGAGAGTCGAGTGTTGGGGTTTCCATTTTTAGAAAATAAACCAATAACAATATTACAAATAATGAAATTGTTACATCATTCACAGGGTTACAGTCAATGTACATTTATACAAAGAAGAGGAGGCTCCGCCTTTCAGTCACAGTTTTCAGGACCCACAGGGCTGCTCGCAGACAGCTGGGGGCTCCCGCCCTGATTGTGCCTCTCAGGGCGTATAGGATGGGCTAGGCTCAGGTGGGTGGGCCTGACATGGGAGCTCAAAGGAAAGTCTACCATGGCTGGCTGTACCGTGACTCCAAAACAGCAGGGGGCGCTGTGGTGTTTTTTTTTTCCCTCCTAGCGCAAAAACTGGCGTGAGCCATTTCCATGTCCATCCCACGGCGCTCGAATGGTGTAACAAGATGGACTGGTGGAAGCAAGCCAATGAAAACTGCAATGTCGCAGGGAAAGTACACAAGACCTGGAACACAGCACATGCCTGGAAGCAGTGGTCCAGAAGGAACCCCACCCTCACACCACTTGACATGCTAGTCGGGCTTTTATTGACCTTTGCAGATGATTATTATTAGGAAAAACGGAAAGCACTTTTATTTCAGTGGAAGGTCTGAAAAAACAACATCCTAAGAGGTCATAATAACTGCAAGCATTGCCTTCAGACCTGGAAGAAGCTGAAAGGGTGAAACCTGAATGTTATGAGGAGCACATGATCACGATGGCTCCCTTCGCGAGGAACATGTGAACCAGGCGGGCAGACAGACTCCGGAAATGACAGTGAAACTCACCAATGGGATGTTTTTGTCTATCGTGATGATTTTGTCACCCAGATCGGACCAGTTGTTTCCCTTCCGCAGCATGGAACTTTCTACTGCTTTCTATTACTGATAGGTGCAAAGTGGCTGCCTATCCCAATGGAGGCGAGAAAATCACCAAAAAGCAAACAATTTCACTGCAAAAAAATCTCATTCTGACCAAAAATGGCAATGTTTAAATACATGTTATGAATACTGAAATTTATTAATCAATTATCACCTTCATGTATGTAGTCTTCACCATAATTTAACACTAATGAATAAATACTTAGAATGTATACTGCATATTATTATGGAATACATAATATGTAAGATTTATCAAAAAATAATGCTTACATGTTTGATGTTTCACAAACAGCACAAAACATATATAAAAAAAACAACAGGTAAGATATGCATGTGCTTATTTTTAAACCCTGTGAACTGAATACATCACAGATGATAAAAGTGCTGTTTTGACAGGGCCTAATGTTCAGGCAGACTGCCCAACTGCTACTCAGAGACCAGGTGCTACAAAGACAACCCTGCACCCACAGCCTCAGTGGGTGACCCCCGCGAGTACTAATGCAGGATGGAAGTCACCTCTAACAAGGGCAAAAGCACAGGGGGCACAAATGACTTAATGATGGCCAAATGAAGCTTCATGAACCATTTTCCATATTTTTTGACCCCCCTCCCCCCACTAGGTGGCTCTGTTGGTTTGCATTGGGGCATCCATTGAGCCCTTTTTCTGAATAGAGACCACCATCTAGTGGTGTCAGAAAGAACAGCAAATGGTTCATAAAGCTTCATTTCGTCGCAACTAAAACGGCTCAGGAACCCAGCCAATCAGAATGGATGTCCATCTGTACCAGAATGGCTGGTGGAGGAATCAACCAAATCCTATCTGGGTGACATCAGCCTGAAATGACAGTGGAAGACGGTGTACGGAAATCTCCCGCCACTCCACAACTCGGCATTTTCGGGTCACTGTGTGTTTCCACAGACACGGACGGCAGGATTTGCAAAAAAATGCGCGATGGCAACGTGAAAACAGAATAAATAAATAAATATAATTAAAAAAAACAGGTGTTTTGTAATAAAAGTCTTCTGCAGCACAGTGCACAAAAAACCTAACTACAGAAAACTATAATTAATAATCTCTCTGAGTCTGGCAATCCCTGATTTACCTATTACTGGATACTTGTTTCTTGACTTTGTACATGGAAATGAAATTCAATTATCTTACATTTCCCCATCCCCCTCTAAACTCAAACAGCAAAGCAGGAATATACTTTCAATATGCAAAAAGCACATGTATACCAGCACATTGTTGCCTTGTCTCATGAGTGTGATTTCACACCTATATAGGAAAGTAAATAAATAGTAAAATATATATTTATATTTCAATACATATAGCATCATGTGTTTATCAAAGAGGCATACCGTTTATGCACATACTGGTATACGAAGTGCATTTTACTGTATGTAAGATATTCCTTTTTGTTAATTATGTTTTATATTTTATTCCCACAATTATACATACCTTCTTGAAGTAGTGTAATATTTTGTTTTCATATTTAAAGGTGATTATATATTTTTTTATTTCATTAAAAAAAAAATTATATTAGACATTACGTCATCGGTGTACAATTTTCCATCTGAAACATAATTTGATTTAAAACCTAAATTGTTACAATTAGCAACAATTAGACAACTACCTGCCTAGCTTAACTCTGAGGATAGAGGATTGTTCTGTAGTTAAGGACCCAAAACTGACAGCACCAAGTTTACTTTTCAAAACATTCCACCTCTAATACTGATTTTACCGTAACCAGTAACATCACGTCAGCTTCCAGGGAACCAGTGAGGTTAAAGGTCATTTTCCCCACTCAGTAATTCTCTTAGCTTAAGGTTAGTCAACAACTACTGTAATAGCAAATTCCAGCTTCTGTTTCACACCCAGAGATTAACGTGTGCTGTTTGTTATCACAAATATCAAGACTTTCAAAGTTCACCGTGGTAGCACCGTCTTATCCGATCAGTTATAAGAAGCACATCAAACTGATACGGCCCGGGTATCATGTTGTCCGTAAGACAGTGTTGATTTTACTGAAGAACCACCGTGCAAGAGATGTACACCATTAGATAAACAGTATCACACACAGCTGTGTCTTCTACATGCCTTTCCTGCTGCCTGTACCACGTTTCAGCTTGGGAGAACCAGTCATCTGTAAGGGGCATGCTGTGCACATTCCTTTACACAGAAATCAAGTGCAGGAGTCTTATCAACATGTCCTGACATTTTCCCCTTTAACACACCTCTTTGTGCAGCAGAGGACAAAGACAAATCAGGGACTCAACACCATACCAAAGCATCGACTGCGTATTTGGTCTCAGGATTAAAACAGCTATTCGTGTTCAAGTTAAAACTGAAGCTCTCCTTGTGTATAGGGCAAATAAAATCTGGAGAGCATAAAAGGTTTTATCTAGCTTGCAGAGTAATCAGTTGTACCCTGGCTGTTGACTACTCACCTTTACAAGGCCTGGTGGCTGAGAATGAGATTTCAATCTGGGTTTGCTTTCTCTCCCCTCAAATTAAAATGGCATCATTTAACTAGGTGAGGGGGACACTGACCTAAGGATAGAAATCCCCCTAGTATGAGGCTGACTGATGCTGGTGTATTCAAAATTAAGCTGCCACGTAATGAGAATGGCAGTCAGAGAGGTTCTTTTTTTTAACAGGAAATTGCCCATTGAAGGCTCTTAAGAATTCATACAAGCATGAACAAAACAGCAGACATGTATGGCAGTGTGCTGCTTCAGAACAATGAATGCAGTGAGGGACAGGTGTGCACTGCAGTGACATGTTTGGCCGTCACTGACCCTTGCCTGTACCTCACCTCCTCTGTGGAGGGGCAATGGGGCATGAGGGCTTTTGGAGATTTTGGGAGCTCTTTTTATAGTGTTGGAAGAACAGTGTTGTTTTTTTGTTTTTACATTTTCAGTGGAAGCACTTAGATGGGTATAGGGAGGCTGAAATGAACCCAGGGAGAGGGGTCTGATATGAACACAGGTATGGTGAGACTGATATGAACACAGGTATCGGGAGACTGATATGAACACAGGTATCGGGAGACTGATATGAACACAGGTATGCCCTGAGTAACTGCAGCTGGATCGTATCTGGCCTCAGGGATCTGCTGGATCACTACAAAGGCATCAGAAGGCTAGCTTGTTTGGTCTAAGCTCTGCCAGTGAAGAATACCTTTGAAGCCGGGGGTGTGTGGGGCTCTGACAAGTAGCACTGGATCAGTACATTGATGAACCAGAGCGACCTGCTAACATCTGAGACATCCTGCCAGTGAAGCACAGGAAAGTGGGCTGCAGGATTTTGGGGGGGGGGGTTGGTGGCGGTCTATCCCTGGTAAGATTTTCAGATCACTTGTCAGATTAGTATTCCCTCTTCTGACACCTCTAATCTTCAAGGGTGGGGAAGATCCACTTTGGCTCAGGGCTTACAGAGTGACGGACATCTCTCCTGAAGGCACAGATGATGATGGGTTCTCTACCTCGCGACACCAAGAACAACGAGAGTCAAACCTATTCTTGAGTTCTCAAGCGGCCCGGAACAAACTTGTCAAAAAGTCTCCTCTAATCCTCTGACAACCCTTCCAGGAAGCAGAACTCATCAAAACAGACGCGCCATAAAAATTCGACAAGAGACCCTATTATTAGACATTTTCTGGGCGCCAACCCACAGACATAACTTTCTAAAAGAAAAGAAAAAAATGCAATACACTTACAGGTACATTTAGACCCAAGCCTGTTTTGATGAGCATATAAGGAAAGTACATCTATATATTTTAAGCTATGTTTTGCACTGTCAGACAAATGCGCAGTGTAGCAGAGCTAGATAATTCGACTCGACACCAGAAGACTGTAAGTTTGGATTAACGGAAGTCAAACCCGTGAGCTAAATAAACACCAGTAAACCTGTAAACTATGTCAGCTAATCCATTTGTGGGGTCATGAGAGGCTCCTTCTTCCTTCTGGTGCCAAAAACGAAAAGGGTTAGTGGTCTGTGACTTGTGCTTCTTTTTAAAAAAAAAAAAATTAATAATTAAGCACGTTATTTTAAAAGTAGACTTCTGCCATGAAATCCAAGGTATGTCTACAGGCAACAGGGCATCTTTTCCTTGCATCATTTCCACTACTTAGCCAGAAAAATGTGCATTAATCTCTGTGCTTTCCAGAATTTCACCATAATAATAATAATAATAATAATAATAATAGCAAGAAATTAACCAGTGATCTCGCTCACCCGAATCTGCAAAGCACCACAGAATTATATTAAAAAAAAACGCTACATCCTTCTGGTGGAGGAGATGCCCTAGTCATTTTCCACTTGTAAAACCTTAATACTTCATTAGAAATACTGACACTGGGGGCCGGGGGGGTACACAGACAAAGCTGCCCCCGGTGGTGGGCCGGACAAACTGATCCTGCCTTCCTGAAAAGCGGTGAGCTTGGGAACAAGGATCATGGGACTGTGATGGTGATGGAGGATCCGCACCGAAACACAGATCCATTCAGGTTCTCTCCACATAAGGAATTTTTTCCTGTTTTTTTTTTTGTTTTTTTTTTGTAAACAACCGAGGGAAGAATAAACCCAAAAAAATACTGGATGCGAGGTTTAGCAACGGCGTCAGAACAGAGGCGACATCACAAGATCGCTTGCGACTGATATGTACAGGATGGCAACACCCTTGGTATGGGGGGGCATCTCCATTTGGCAGGCCATAATAATAAAAAATAATAGTTAAAAAAAAAACAGAACCTTATTTGTCCCATTTAAAGGGATGCAAAGAAAATCTTCGTCACAAATTCCGCACTGTCAAAGAGATTAGTCACTGTAAAAGAAAGGTCCACTTTAACCAGAAAGTTCTTTTTGCTGATTCCTTTGTCTACACGTTCTAAATCGCCATATCAATGAGGTTCCTCGTACCGATCCAAGAGGCGAGGCTCACCCAAAGACGTCTATTCCATGGCAGGAGGATCTATGTCACGGATTCCAATTTACTGTGTCGTCTATAGGAACCCCTGTTCCATTTCTTACAGCGTCTTTTGTCATCGATTCTCTTTATCAGAGGACGCGACGCTTCTCTTTAATTTACATATTTTCAACAAAGGAAAACTTGAAAAAAAAATATCTCAGGTTGTTTTGGAGATGTGGGGGGGGGGGGGGGGGGGGGGGGGGGGGGGGGGGGGGGGGGGGGGGGGGGGGGGGGGGGGGGGGGGGG
>JABFEA020000130.1:21711997-21724139 GCA_019775915.2 Cyphomyrus plagiostoma | reverse complement strand
GTGAGGCATTATGGGGGGGGGGGAGGTGGCTGGGGTGCGGAAGAGGGGCACCGCAGGAGGAAAAAGAGAAGATCTGGCAGGAAGACCAGGCTCCAGGTCTATCAAAAGACCCCCCCCCCCTCCCGACACACAGCCCAGAGTGGGTCAGACTTCCACAGACTGGATCTGGTTCATCTGAGCTCGCATCATTTGGACGCTGTTCAGGATCTTCTTCTGGTGTCCCGCTAGCGTCACCCCCACCCGCAGAATATCGCTGAGGAGAGAATTGTGCAAGAATGAGTCCTTTTCGGCCAGGTGCCGACATTCATTGCCGACAAAGAACCCCATTGTGCTGAGCACTTGGATCGGATGCCAACCGTCAAGCCACCGCATCAAGATTTAATAGCTTTGTTAGATTCCAAACTAATCTACAAACAATATCACTCTCACACTCAGATACATTGCACAACACCGTTATTAACAAACACATCTCTTTTGCTTGCACACTACAATGTACCTTCGCTTATGGAAATATCATTAGGAACAATGAGCGAGGGACAATTTCCCAGTATCAGAATGGCAAACATGTACAGGCTCAACAATAAGTATTTTGTCAGTAATAAGTTTGCAAAACAATCGTGGTAATGAATGTTTCCCCGCCTGTTGGTACATTGTCTAGCCAAAGTGTAACTCAAAACTTGTCAAAAGAGTGAGGGAGTGACAGTTGGTACTTTGTCTTCATTCTCGTTCATAAATTTCCGTAAGAACTTACAGGGAATTCTGGCCCCGAAACCACACTGGCTTCTATTACTCTATCTCCAGTTTATCGACTCGCTGAGGTGACGTTACATGGAAGAAGCTGTCAAATGGCTGCACTTTCTCTCCTTGCACCATCAAAAGGTTTTTTCTTTAACATATTAACTCCATTAACTCTACTGAGGCTTAACAAGAGAGCGGAAACGGCGCTCGGGAAATGAATGACCGTCCCGAACGGCCACATGTATCCTGAGGATTCTATGAATCAAGGTTTTAATGGACAAAAAATGATACAATGTTATTTTTATTACAATGGCCTTTCACCTCCAGGCTGCTTCCAGCATAGAATGACACTGTTTCCCACACACTAAGCACTCTGCGCTATGAAAAGGTAAAGCCATAATCCAGATTAACAGTTCCCACGCTTTCTTCAACCAGCCCGCAGCCCACTCATATATTTGCTCTATTCAACCACCAGACAATCTGAAAAAATGTAATCAACTAATTTCAAAGCACATAATCTTCTGAATCAGGTTGTGCTGGATGTGAAATATAATAAAGATATGGAATGGCCGGGGGGCACTGAGAGGTTACGGAACTGCTGATCCAGATGATATTGAAATTCTCCCTGGAAACTGTGTGAAGAAACACTGGCTTTGATCCACACAGCAAAAATGCAACGATGGAAACGCCTATTGTAATATTTATATACAGCAGAAGAAATCTGCGAAAACAGGGGTTGGATTCCTACCACAGTAAATGTGGAGAATCAAAATTACCAAGATTCCCCAGATTTCTCCTTCAGTAAAGTCGTCCTCGATTTAGGTGTTTGGAAGAGACACTGAATTGGGCCCTGACACTTACTCCATGGTCATCCGTGAGACCACGTCGAAGGTGCTGAGGCTGGCATTGGCGAAATTCTCCTTGTACTGGCCCATCTTGATGGCATCCAGCCAATCGTCCACAGTGCTGAAACTGGAGAAGTCTGGCACACTGCGGTCCAACAGGGGCAGGTGGACGCTGGGGAGAGGGAGGAAGGGAGTAAGTGGCGAGACGGCAAAACACAGACGTGAGATGGGGGGAACACAGATGAAACACAGCTGTGAAACAGAGGAAAATAAAGGCGAAACAGAGGAAAATAAAGGTGAAACAGAGGAACATAGAGGTGAAACAGAGGAACAACGGGGAAACAAAGGAACATAGAGGTGAAACAGAGGAACATAAAGGTGAAACAGAGTAACATAGAGGTGAAACATAGGAACACAGAGGTGAAACAGGGTAACATAGAGGTGAAACAAAGGAACACAGAGGTGAAACAGAGGAACATAAAGGTGAAACAGAGGAACATAACGGGGAAACAGAGAAACATAACGGGGAAACAGAGGAACATAACGGGGAAACAGAGGAAAATAAAGGCGAAACAGAGGAACATAGAGGTAAAACAGAGGAACATAAAGGTGAAACAGAGGAACATAACGGGGAAACAGAGGAACATAACGGGGAAACAGAGGAAAATAAAGGCGAAACAGAGGAAAATAAAGGTGAAACAGAGGAGCATAAAGGTGAAACAGAGGAACATAGAGGTAAAACAGAGGAACATAGAGGTGAAATAGAGGAGCATAAAGGTGAAACAGAGGAACATAGAGGTAAAACAGAGGAACATAGAGGTGAAACATAGGAACACAGAGGTGAAACAGAGGAAATCAGATGTGAAACAGAGGAACATAGCGGGGAAACAGAGGAACACAGAGGTGAAACAGAGGAACATAAAGGTGAAACAGAGGAACATAACGGGGAAACAGAGGAACATAGAGGTGAAACAGAGGAACACAGAGGTGAAACAGAGGAACATAGAGGTGAAACAGAGGAACATAGAGGTGAAACAGAGGAACACAGAGGTGAAACAGAGGAACATAACGGGGAAACAGAGGAACATAGAGGTAAAACAGAGGAACATAGAGGTGAAACATAGGAAATCAGAGGTGAAACAGAGGAAATCAGATGTGAAACAGAGGAAATCAGAGGTGAAACACACAATCGTGAAGCAGAGGAAGACAGTGGTGAAACATAGTAGAATGACACTTCAGGCAGAGCAGAATTACTGATCAGAGAGAAAAAAGCAAGCTTGGGGACTAAACTGTTACAGCAAGGTGGGTCACAGGGCTGGCAACATATCAGGGAAAGAAAAAAATAGGTTTCTTGGAACAATTCTTGCGGGGGCTCAGTGAAGTGTCCACCATGCAACATCATTCCATGAGCTACACGGGCCGTTTTTGGGCATCGTTTTGTGTACCATTGGAGGCCACTCCAAGTCCAGAATAAAAAGCAAACAAAAAGGCACATGAAATACAAACCAAGACATACTGCATACCGAAATAAGGACAACATCTGGTCTGATTATTGTGACATGTATAACAGAGAATCAAAACCAACAGAGGCAAGACAGTGGATCAGGAGATATGAAGGCTTGAGGGCCCACATCTTATAGCGTTTGCTAAAAAAACAAAGTACTGGGAATGTTATTTTGACTAAGTAAACAGCATGTGGAGAACTTATCACGTAGTCCCCTCTGCCCACACATACTGATTAGGTTAAGATGCTCAGGCCAATTTCCTTCTCTTTGAGAGTAGATGGATTATATTAACAATCACTACCGCTATCTGCAGCCTGTAGACACAGACAGAAGAAATTCTGGAAAAATGGCCTTATTTAGGTTGCCAAGAGCTGACTTCGACTTGACAGCACTTAATAATCACAGCTAACTAGGTCCTGTTAAGGAACTTGATAAAAAGAATCTTTCAGCTTCTCTCAGTCAGTCTTCCTTGTCAAGGACAGGCTGACAGAAGAGAGTTACCACGTCATCTTTTACATAAAATAAACCACAGATTAAATGTAGATAAATGTGACAGCTCTTTCTTCTCTGGCCATCTTAGATGGCTGAAAAGGCACCATCTCCACAGTGTCCTTGACAGTTACCCACTAGATCATCATATGGCAAACTTTTGAATTTTTGTATGTGTTGTACCGTGCGATTATCTGTTTAATTAAAGGTAAGTCGAAGGCATGCAGAGCAGCGCGTATGTGATTTCCACCGAGACTCGTTCTTTGGTTACTATCACCGCACGTGACAAGCTGTCTTTCCTCTGCCTTTTCACGAAGATTGTCTGCGTCTGCTTTAATTGTCAGCTCCATAAAAGCAACCCATTAAAGCATTATCTTAAAAATCTGTATGTTTCATATGTACTGCATATTCACATGAAACTCATCTTGGGAAGAAATCTCACTTAACCTTGCACTGTTTTTGAATTTGCACAACTGCTTTGAGTTATGATTGGCCCCAGGAGACTGTCCAAGTCGCCGATCTACTGGGACAAAAAAAGGGTCCTATTTACATACCCTCCCATTGCCAAAGGAAACATGAAACAAAATGTACGGCACAGATAAACTTTTAAAAATTACACTGCTATTTCAGCTAAGCATTGGACCTCACAGGAAAAACACAAATTAAGCTGGACGGTGACCACTTTTCCAGTCTGAGTATGTTTGGTGTAACGAGAAGCATACGTCCTTGAAACAAACAGCAGAAAATACACCCATCTACAAAGGACTGTTTGTTTTTTTCCACTTAGAGAAATGTGTGTTAATTGAGCCAGGCAAGGGTCTTGAGAAGCATCAACGGTACACTATAAAAAATGTCCGTGAAATATACAGAGAAATTCTGTAAAATAACGACATAAAAAACTGTAAAAGGAAAAACAATAGAGCAGCATATATTTTACATTAATTTTTTGTAAAATACTTAGTCAAAAACAACCATTAATTTTTCAGTAAAAATATGTTTAGAAAAAATATTTCTTTGGCAGAGTTAATAAATTACTGTAGTTTAAATACATACAAACTGTAATGTAAAAACCAATACAATATAGTTAAAATTACAACATAACAGTTTGAAAATAATATTTTTTGAATCAGGTCAACTTTGTTTATACTGAAAGAAACCGTGTTACATTTTACAAATTAATATTCTGTCCTTTACAGATGAAAAACAGTAAAACTTTAAACACTTTATCAACACTTTTTTTTAGGAGCCAAGAAATAGCCCACACAACTCAGGATTTTCTGGTTTGTCAGGCAGCTTTTCAAATTGCAGTACATTCGGGGCTACCGTCAGAACTTCACCTCGTGGCAACGCCTCTGGTCAGTTTATAAGAAGGTATTTTTCCACTGAATTGATAAAAAAAATATTGTACCACCGGCAGGGATCATGTCCCAGCATGCCCTGCATGCCCACATGCAGTTGTAAATAGCACTTGTATTTTTGTTGTTATTGCTAATGGTTATATTTCTTTATTTTTGTGCGTGTGTTTACCTGTGTCTTACAGTATGTGTACCCTGTCTGATCCTCGTGTGTACTTAGCCTACGTAAATCTCACACCGTGTATGTGTCTTACAGTTGAGCGTCTGACAACCTTGTGTTAACTATGTATAATTGGTTCAGTGCTTTTTGGGTACTTGATGTAGTTCTTTTCAGGACTGCTAATAAAGAGCATGTTTTCCCCGGCAAGCAAGTACTAGCAGCTGTGGCTACCAGAATAATTTCGTAAGAAAAATACAGCAGGAAAAAAAAAGGAAACAGCTTTACAAAACAGCCTGTCAATTTCACATACCAAAATTGTAACATTTTTACATAGTGAGTTTGTATATTCAACATCTTCTTTCTATTAATTTTGCATGACCATACTGTTGTTATACCAGTTATTTCAGTACCTCTAATCATTGCATATTCTACACTGAGACCAAGTAAACTTTACATGTACTTGGTGGTTGTTTTACATTGAAATCCAGTAAAATTTAAAATGTTTCTGTAAAGTAGTTTACACTTGTACAGTATTTTTTAGAGAATAATTCTGGTAAATACAGCAGCCAGCTTTTTTTCCGGTAAAACAATAGGATTTTTTTACAGTGTATGTAGAACACTTATGTTATGGATTGGGCAGATAACAGTTACCTTAATGATAAAGTATGTTGTAAGGATGCCATGGCAGCCCCCCCCCCAAAAAAAAGACACTTGACTCCCCCCCTCTGTGTGGGACCATTACCTTTGTGTGCAGGTGTGTGTGTGTGTGTGTGCATGTGTGCTGCTTGCTTTGCGGGAACCTCTCAATCGTAGTGGGTTTCTCAGGATGTTGTGCCATTCCCACAATGCCGTGCTGTCTCACCACAACGCTCATGCCCCTTCCACCCATGCCTTCCATCCCCGTGCTTTTTCCCGAAGGGGTATGTGACGGCACATCACTGGCACGGCCAGCCAAGAAATAATTTTAGCAGGGGGATGGGGGGGCACAAGATAAGCTTCAGCTGGTGACAGCCAAGCAAGGCTCTCCCAGACTGGGCATCATTTCATTAAAACTCCCAAGCTGTTGAACAACAGGCAAAACAATGATGCCACACCAGTCTAAGAAACGACAGTACAAGAACAAAAAGCTGCATGCTGTTGTATAATCTTACTATAGCTATCCACCAATGGGGAAGAATATGACCTAAGAATCAATTGTTCGGTACAGGTATTTAAATGATACCAATATCTGATATTCAGCTGCAGGGGTCTTGTGTGGACTTGGCTCAGTTTACCAAGAATTCATTCACCTCCAGCAGGAAGGCGGTGATTCACTGAGGCTCTGCACTACATGCCCACCATGAACAAATTATGCAATTTTGCACTTGATGATTTATGCTTATAAAAGCATCCAGATGAATTACTCTACTGGAAGATGAAACCACCCATTATCTTCCCCTTTCTTATATTCACTCCAATATTTCACTGCGTTAGCTAGTGACACCCCCCCTCCCAGGCCCCTACCTGGAGGACAGCGGCGTCGTGGCCTTCAGGCTGTTGGGGTTGCGAATCATCTTGTCCAGCGTGTTGACGATCTGGCCAAATTTGGGCCGGTTGTTGCGGTCCTTCTGCCAGCAATCCAGCATGAGCTGGTGTAGCGCGCTGGGGCAGTCCATTGGCGGGGGCAGTCGGTAGTCTTGCTCGATGGCATTGATCACCTGTAGGGGAACATACAGAAGCCTAGTGGTCTCTACCAGGGACTACAAGGGGGGTAAGGAATTGGGAGAAACAAAGAAGATTCCCATTGGACAACATCAAGGACTGGCTACAGTATGTCCGACTGCTATAGGCTATCGTGAAAGGTCATGCTGTGAACCTAGCACTGTGTCGCACAGACTCAGATCTACTCCGCCGCCTACGACGGCATGATGGTGCATCTCCTGGCCCTCCTATGGTTGGATGTGCCTCGGCGTCCCCTCATGTTGACCGATTCAACTCCCTTTCAGGTGCCTGATCTATACATTTTCATTCTGGGGCCACAGTTCTGGGGTCACTCTCTCTCTTTCATCCATCCCCCCCACCCCTCAAAAAAATAGCACTAGGCCCCCTTTCTCATCCCTCATAGACACGGCAATTCAAGACTGAAGATATTGTTGCCTGAAGATAAAGGTCGTTCCATTGTGTGGGCCCTGGGTTTTGCACTTTTGGAAGAAAAAAAACATTATTTTGCAACTAAGCAACACTGGCAGGCAGGTGGAACTCAGTGTTGACTTAGCAATCTCATAAGCGAATGGAAAAAACGCATTTGGGAAAGCAAGGTGTGGCCACATGCGGCTGGTGATTGGTGATACAACAGTCCAAGACTGCTCTGGATCTTCACACCGTGCCACTAAAAGCTGGGTTTGCTGAGACCAGGCAACTGTGCTCTCACATTCATACCAGAATGGGACCACTTGATGTCCTCTGCTGTGAGGTACGATGTGGATCACACAGTGAATCACAGGGGAGCCCTACAGAGCCGTGTGAAATAATCAAGACAATTTGATCGATTCAGGCCCAGAAAACAAAAATCCAGACCAAGATTTTGTTTCAGCCAACCAGTTCAGCATAATAAGTCACTCAAGTAGTTGGTTAGTTGAAACAAAATCTTAGTCTTGGTTTTTACTTTCTGCACCTGAACTATCCACCTCTGTTCAATTCCTTACTTTGCACATAGAACATCTTAAATAACCAAACAAAAGTCTTAGCCTGTACTTGGCAAATATTTAGAAAACTATTCGGAAAAACAGTTAGAAGAACAATCCTGTGAGGCAGTTTAAAAACGAAGATGTACATCCGTGGCTGCAAAACCATATGGGAAGTCAACCGGCTACTCCACTAACACGCTACGCTAACGGCTCCCCAGTTGTCTGTTCTAACACGGGCCGCTGGCTGCCTGGTCCAGCCTCTCTGCGCTTTTTGCCAAGCAGAAGGAGATCATGGCACGGGTGCCGGAGGTTATTCCTTACCAACCGTGCCTGAGCTCTGGATGAGAATGCGCACAAATTAAAGACACGCTAGCATGCATCGGTCCCCTCAGCATCGCCGTTACTGTTTCTACAGCTGCACCTCTTTCACTCGCGCTGTTGTCTTTCGGCCCAGTCCGCGAAAAAAGATCTCTGATTGAGGGCGGGGGCGTTCCACTGGGAGGGACAAGCGTTCCTGTTGACAAATGGAGGTCTGCAACCCTCCATTTTAGAGTGAAAAAGCACGCCATGGCCACGTGTGGCGTCCACACACCCCGTGAGCTGAGGGGGGGTAAGGGTCAGCTACAAAGTTACAGGAATGTGTTTGTCTTGGGGAGAAAAAAAAGCACAGATTTCTAGCGAGGGTGGAGGCAAGTGATGATGAAGCAATATAAGAGGGAGCCCTTGGTCCCTCGAATCCACAGAATTCGCATGCGAAATTCCATACATTTAACGAACCTGCTAAGGAGCGCCTGGAGGCAGGATTGAGGTAACATGGGTAGGGAACATAAATACTTTCAATAAATAGTTATGAAAACTCAGTATGAAGAGAAAGAAGCATCAAACTACGATTTACAACCGGCTTTCACAGGTGTGTTTTTCATTAGGAGGCATGAATGGTAATCCTGCCATAAATAAAATGTAGCCAATGGCAGGCCTTGCATTAGAAGGGCCAGGGGAATGATTTACAGGACCCTTGTAATTAGCAGATGAGGAGGAATGGGCGGGGATTAAAGCAGAGGGAGGCTTCCCATTGGAAGCTGGCTTGCCTGGATCTCCAAATACATATGTGTGGGCCTTTATTACAGAGACTCTCAGGTTTAAACCAGCCAGCATAAAGGCCTGCCCATAACTCTAAGAATCCCCCAACTTTGCCTTGTGTAGCAGTTAAGAACTCCACATGGTCTTAACGACCTGGGAGGGACCCTGCTCTTGCACTTTTCTTTTGCCCATGAGAAAGTATTTAAATTTAAAAATCCCTAAATAGGAACACCCAGCTGCGTAAATGTGAACTGTAAGCATGTGTAAATCACTTTCAATATCATCATCTGCTAGGCAAATGAAAATAATGAATATAATATTACAGAGACTGCTTTTCATTCACGTCCCAGAGCAGGCCACTCCCCTACTGGCCCCAGATCGTTTCCTCCGAGTACGTTTTTTTCTACCTTGCTTTGAATGGCAGCTTGTTTTACAAAAAGGTTAAACTTGTGGCTTCGGTGGAAGACAAAGCAAGCACACCTGAAGTACCCTAAAACTTTACACTCTCCGGTTTAGAGGTCTTAGTTCCACTGTAGTAATTTAGGCAAAGTCGTTTTTTTTTTTTTCCGAGCTGAAAAATTCAGGCCTGGACAACACCTGTGGTCCTGGACTCCATCACTCTAAGCCTCACACGGCAAGCTGACTGCAACTGGAGCGTCAAACCCTCTGGAGAGACTGAGAAAGAGTGTTCCATCCTCAAAGGCACCTGCCTGGCGTACTATCATCAGAGGAGAGGTCTACGGTGGTCTCACGGGTGTGTACCTTTATCTTAGACCTTATTCACCACTGCACTCACCCAAGCCAGACAAATGCCCCCTGTTGTTGTTTCAAGGAACCAACCCTCAACCCCCCCCCTGCCCCCCCTCCCCATCCAAATCCGCTGCCCTTTCAGGACTTGGCAAACACTTAGCGGAGAAGTGTGTGCCGCTTGCTTTGATCAGCAGTGGCAAGCAGGGAGCTCTTGAGATGTTTAAGTGTTAGCACAGGCTATTTCCTTCAGAAAGCAACACACTCCGCTGGAAATGTGAGCCGGAGGCTGCAGCCGGGCGCTGGCTGAACCGTCGATCCACATCAGCGTGTTTTTCTTCCTTAAGTACACCCTCCCTCCTAAGCCAGCAAATCCGATGCAAATCCAGAATGGCTAAGTCACTCAGGCTGCACTACTATGCTTAAGCCTAAGTTCTCAAACAGTCAGAAATGTTTTTCTTCAGACTACCTTTGCAGAAGGCGGCCATCGAGAAACCTAACCACTAGGGGGAGACTTTCTCCAGGAGGGAAATCAGCCGCAGTGCATTTTTAAAAAGTACAATAAACCTGGAAACAGAACATAAAAAGCATGGAATTCTGAATGAGATTTATAGAGGAGAAAATACTTCCAGCATTAAGTACTCACGTCCTGATTGGTCATGTCCCAGTAAGGCCGCTCCCCATATGACATCACTTCCCACATGACGATGCCGTAGCTCCAGACATCACTGGCTGACGTGAACTTCCTGTACTGGATTGCTTCAGGTGCCGTCCATCGAATAGGGATCTTCCCCCCCTAGGAATGAAAAAGGAAGCAAACTCAAGTAAAATAGGATAACAAGTAGCACTAACTGGTCATGTTTCATGCATGATATGAGGTATGAGCAGCTCAGGGAACCATCCTTGGTATGAAGTCACAGTACAAGTGATACAGTCCATTCCATAAAATATGAAAGGCAACCTGTGACAGCATGAGAACACATGTCTGATGACCCAGAGAAATGAGATTCTGCACAGGTACAATGGTCTACATGATGGTCTACATGTTGGTCTACAAGCTGATAGCTTTATCCAAAGTCTGTTGCTATTCTTAAGCACTTTACAGACTTGTATATCTGAACATGCACGTAATTTGCACATTTCACGCAATTGAGAAGGTACATTTCTAACATACGATACAATGTTCATGATGTGTTAATAAATGTGGATGCTGACCAGAGCACTGGTGTAGGTGGGATCCGAAGTATCGTCCTCCAAAAAGCGGGACAGTCCGAAATCGGACACCTTGCACACCAGGTTGCTGTTGACCAGTATGTTGCGGGCGGCCAGGTCCCGGTGAACGTAGTTCATATCAGACAGGTACTTCATGCCCGAGGCGATGCCCCGAAGCATGCCCACCAGCTGGATCACTGTGAACTGCCCATCGTTTTGCTGGAGGAAAGCAAAGCGACCATGTTAGCTTTCTCAGTTTGCTGTTATTTTGGAAGTATCTGCAAGTAACATATTAACATTCCTGGGCTGTTTGCAGTTCTGTCAGTATTTGGTAAAACATTGGAATTCCTGGGCTGTTTGTAGTTCTGTTAGAAGCTGAAAATAGTATGTTAGCATTCCTGGGCTGTTTACAATTCTGTCAGTTGCTGCGAATAGAATGTTAGCATTCCTGGGCTGTTTGCAGCACTGTCGGTTGCTGTGAATACCGTGTTGGCATTCATGAGTTGTTCAAGTTATCTGTCCATATCTGTGAGTAGCATGCTAGCATTCCTGTACTGCTAGTAGGTATGTAATTATCTGTGAGTAGCATGCTAGCATTCCTGTGCTGCTAGTAGCTATGTAACTATCTGTGAGTAGCATGCTAGCATTCCTGTGCTGCTAGTAGCTATGTAATTATCTGTGAGTAGCATGCTAGCATTCGTGTACTGCTAATAGCTATGTAACTATCTGTGAGTAGCATGCCAGCATTCGTGTGCTGTTAGTAGCTCTGTCGGTATCTCTGAATAGCACGATAGCATTACAGGAGTGTTCTACTACTGACAGTAGTAACTGCAATTTCCATTAGCATTCCTGGTATGTCTCGACTGCCATCAGTAGCTGTGAATAGCACGCTGCCATTTCTGAGATGCTCCAACCACAGTCAATTTGAATAAGTAGCGTGTCAACCTTCCTGGGCTCCTTCTGCCGACTTCCAATCACGTCTACCTGAGTCCTTCCCCTGAATTCCCAGACTCTCATCCGAACGCCAGGGGCTACGGCTACGCCAAACCTTGGCTCCTCCTGCCATAATCACAGTGCAGTGGTACACAAAGCCATACGCAATTCAGCCATTCTTCCTGCCTCCCTGCCTTGCACCCCCCCCCCCCCCCACCGCAAAGAGCACCCTCATTAACAGGCGAGGCGGTTTCGCACCACGTCGTCTAGCTCACTGTCCTCCGTCCCCAATCGTGATCTGCCGCAAAAAAACTTCATCCATTATTCATACTGCTCACACATGGGGGGGGGGGGGGGGGGGGGGGGGGGGGGGCGGGGGGGCGGGGGGGGGCGGGCGGGCCTGGGGAGGGCC
>JABFEA020000130.1:21696612-21711897 GCA_019775915.2 Cyphomyrus plagiostoma | reverse complement strand
TTCTCACTGTCCTCCGTCCCCAATCGGGTTTTTGCGCAAAAAAAATTCATACATTTTTCATAATTCAAAAACAACCCCCCCCCCCCCCCCCACACACACACACACACACACAAATACACTCCAGGAACTGGAGACAAAAAAACCTAGCCAATTATTGTTCAGAAAATGCAGGCTCACGCTTTTGCTGACATGGGTTTCAGCCAATCGCGAGGCATCGTTGAGGCTCCATGCCATGGTCACCATATATTGCCAGGACCGGGGCTTAGCTTAATTACCACTCTGCCACTTATTTCTCACGCTAAGCCTATTACTATTTGATGAAGCTGTTTTTTGCCCCCCCACCTCACCCTGCGTTCCATGCCTCACGTTGTTCTGTCGGCCTCGATCAATCCGCTCCCCCGCTTGCTATGTGCAGACACAGCAGAACCGGCCGCCCATTACTCCGTAGGTCGTGAGGAGTTTATGCTCGCTCTATGTTTTCCCGCCATTTTTTCTTTGTATTCTTTACCCGCCACAAGTGTGGGGAAGCCGGAATGACACAGAGCTGAAACGGAACCTTTCACAAGGCTGAAGTGGAAGGAAAACAAATCTCTCACTCTCTAATATCAGTAAAAGGAAAATGCTGACAGGAATGTGTGTGTGTTCTGTGTTTTTCCTTCCAAGTGCTCAATTTTTTCCTGTCTTTGTTTAATTTTATCCCAGCAGGAAACTATATATTTTCGACTTCAGGTTTTACCATATGTTTTATCATCAATCACCGTATCCGAAACTCTCTAAAACCTCTCGGCACACAACCCATGGAGACGGACACTGTGAAGTTTTAAAGAGAACCGACAATATTCGGGGCCTCCAGCCGGGGGAGACAGCCATAAGCTAGGCTAGTGGACAAATCGCTCTGGATACCTTTGACACAGATCAGGGCATTAACACTGGCAAACAGCTACAGAGAATTCAAGGGAATGGAAGTGGATTTTCCAACCTTCACACTTTTTCTCACTGGATTACACACTCCCCCTCAACAAATCATACAGACAGTAAAACCGCTTATTCCTCTGATGACGCCTTCTCTGCTCGCCGTCAGAGGATATTACATTAGCACTCTGGAACATATCCATCTGATCACAGGACCACTGACTATTTGCACAGACAAGGAACAAAAAAAGTATGTTTAATTCAGCAGAGGTGGAGAAAAAAAAACAAAATTCAGTCTACATTTGTCAGGGTGACATACGAAATGACAGGCAATTGAGAATAAAGGTATTGTTTATGGTGGGTTTATCATTCACAGAGCTGTGACACACTGCTGTGAAACATGGATTTTTCTTAAAATATCTTTTTTTTTCTTTCCAAAAAATATTGATGTCTTGGGGAACATAGCTTCTCTGATCAAAACAAAACTGATGGGGGGGGGGGGGGGGAAAATATTTTTATTAAAGACCCAGCGTTTCATAAATTTCAATAAAAAATGGCTTTTCTTTTGCACTTCAAAAGTGCAGTGAAGCCAATTAATGCCAATGACTCCACGACGGTTCCCTCCTATTAAAAATTTTCTGCTACTAAAATTCCACTGTCACATTGCAGTTTCATTTATGGAGGAATGTAAATATTACTGGCACCTCTGACTTTCGGAGAGGCTAATTTTTTTTCCATGTGTAATAATTTGAAACTGAACGAAGAGAAAGTACGGAAAATGGAGGGAGGTGGAAACGTGAGGGGGGGGGCCTATCTGCCAGTTGCTGGCATGTCATCGTGGACGTCATGAATAATACATGAGATTATGATGCATTAACATAATGAATAAACTGTGTTTATAAAATGTGCACCTGTGACATCATGCAAAAGCATACATCTTTAATGGCTCCTAATCCTTGTCTCTGTGCATCGCATGATAATGCATGCCATACACGGGACAGGTTAAGGCCTCATGCCCCCCCCCACGCCCCCACCCTCCCAAGGGCCTGTTTATGCATCGGAATCACGTTTTAGTTTTTTTTTCTAGCTGTCCTCAGTGTCTTTCACGGTGTAAAGGGCCTTTAGCTGCAGTGCAGCTCAGAAACTGCCTGCAGAAGAAAAAAAAACTTAAAATAAAAAAACCTATTAAATATTCTGCTGCGTGATTATTGATCATCTTCATGGTGGCTATGGTAGTTCTTCGCGAGGTAGAATGATGTGCTTTTGTATATGGAGCACCTGACAGTGCCTGCACTTCATATATAAAGGAAGAAAATTAATCTGGAAGTTGCCAAATCAACTCTGGAGGGAAATTCAGGAATCATGTTCGTGGACTGGTTTAGCTACCTTTCCAGGACAAATTGCGTGAGGTGAAAAGATGATAAACTGTGGAAAATGACATCTTGATGAAATAGATTTTACTTTCGAATTTGTATAATGAGTCATTTTAGTGATAAAATGCAAAACGAGTTTGTTATCAGTTTTCATCTGGTTCTGAGCTTTGGGGTTTGGGGGTCAGAGAATGTGCACCTGTAATGAAGAAGGAAAGCAGAGAGAGACAGGACTATGGGAGAGCTGGAGTCTGTCCATTTCAGGGGGGGCACAGTAAGCGATAGCTCTAAAGCAGTTTTCAGTCTGGGGTCCGGAGAGCCGCGGGAGGGAGTCCACAGAGATGTAAATTGACGGAATGTCGGTATTTCACACATCGTGAAAAACACTCACGTTCATGCCCCCCCCCCGTAAGGAACACTCATGTCAGTAACCCGCCACCAACCCTGTATGGGGTCCCCAGTTCTGGTTTGTTTTGATTTGAGGGTCCCTGGTTTAAGAATTCACACTTTAATGCGAAACTCAGCATCAACAAAGTAATACTCTACAATAAGGATAGCGCTGAAAATATAAAGATGTGCGTTTATTAATGCAGCATGGTAACAGGCTCGGGCAAAAATTACAATGGAGCCCTTAGCTTAGAGAGGAGTCCAGCATTGGACAAAATCCAACACTGAAGTTGAAGCAGGTTACCTACTAAGTAGTGATGGCTAAATGAAGCTTCATGAACCATTTACTGTATTTTCTGACCCAACTAGATGGTGCTCTCTGAGTGAATCTCAATATGACTAAGAAAATACTGTTTTACGTCATCTTCCATTGCTGAAGACTAGTTCCGATACTAAGGACACAAGTACACGAGTACAATAAAAATTATTAATTTTTTTTCACCCTAGATGGTGGTCATGCTCTGCTCCAACTATCAAGGAAACATCGGTTGCATTCTCGTCAAACGAGACCAATCCCATGATTGATTACGCCCTAAGTTTGTTAGAAGGCAAGTTAGCCAGACTGGTCTTGCCAAGATCATAAGTACGGTCTTTGCATTCTTGGTTTTGAGATTCACCCTTTGTTTAAAAAAGGGCTCAAAGCATGTCCCAAAGCAAACCAAGAGCACCATCTAGTGGGGTGAAAAAATACAGCAAATGGTTCATGAAACTTTCATTACAACTACTAATCCATGGTGTGACCATGATGCCCTGGGGTTTCTCAAAGTTACAAAGTAAATAAGAGGAGAAGAATAGGCCACCCCACTCACCCTGAGAAAGGAGTCCAGCGAGCCGTTCTCCATGAACTCCGTGATAATCATGACTGGGCTACTCTTGGTGACCACACCTTCCAGGCGGATGACATTGGGGTGGTCGAACTGGCCCATGATGCTGGCCTCACTCAGGAAGTCACGGCGCTGCTTCTCTGTGTAGCCCGACTTCAGAGTCTTGATTGCCACCACCATCTCCCTCTTATTCGGCATCTTCAGATTCCCACTACAGACCTCTCCAAACTCCCCTTGGAAAGACAGAGTTGCCAACTTTGGTCAGCTGGTTCGAGTGAGATTGTCAATTTGAGACAAGTCTGCACACACATTTACATGTTTTATTACCTTGTAAATAGTCTGTAGGGTTTGCAAACTGCCCCCAATGCATTTGATGTAACTAATTTTTGGTCTGTAATGGAATTTGCTTTAAAATGTCTTATGTGAGTGTGAGAGTCTGAATGTGCAAGTGTCACACCAGATGCATGAGAGTTGGTGACCCTGGAAAAACGTGCCAGACCAAGACACATTTACTCCAACCTGCTGATGGCATAATTAGATTACTGTGACTGTGTGCTGCTGCAACTCAAACAAACATCTATTTCTTTCCCACGAATTATTTCAAAGCTTTGGAATTCATTATCCTAGTCGTCTCATCTTCCTAACTTGTGAACTTCATCTCCTCGATCAATGGCATTTATGTCCCAGTAAGAAAACTGAATGATACTAATTAGTTTGTTATGATAATATATTTACAAAACTATAGCTAATTGTTTTTATCCATTTGTGATGTTAGGGCTACACTCGACTGGGTGTCCGATTACCTGCTCCAATAACTTGCTCAATCTTCACGCAGGATATATCAATTTCCTTGGCAAACTCTCTCACGGCTTCGTTGGGGTCTTCATAGGTAAATGGATCTATATAGATCTTCATTCCTGGAGTCACTTGGAAGAAGGACAAGCAGCTACAATACAGGCAATTCCTCAAATAGGAAATGATGCAAGGAATGGAGATGAAGGAAGAGAATGACGTCAGGGAAGTTGTGAAATTTTCTGTTGAGGCTCTGTGTATTTGAACTTTGCTTTTATCCGACACAAAAGCTGAACCGAATTCAGAAATGATCTGCTGTGACTCACTGAGCCAGCAACAACTACTACTTCAGATGAACTGTGGAAATGTGTGGGGCTTTGCTGAGGTGCATTATGGGAAAGATGAAACCCTGATATTACTGACATGGTCCAAGGTAAAGTACACCTAAGAGTCAGGATTAAAACGCTGCAGCTGCCAGTGACGGACAGATAAGCAGCCTTGGGTGAGCTTACCGCACTTGCTTGCTAAACGACCCAGGCATGGTAAGCTTACTGTGTGAGTCTCTGCCAGAGAGAGAGAGTTCAGACAGTGGGAGAAGAGTTTTTAGCGGCTTAGAACATTGCCCTTATCACACTGGTCTGAGAAATAAATGGCTTCCCTTATGTCTGGCAGACAAGTAAATTGACTTAGGGTGGGCTTTGGAAGAACTAGGGAACAGCAAGTCTCAGGTCCAATTCTTTGGCCTCTACATGCAGTATATGAGAACAGACGTATCTGAGCGACAGTTGGCCTCTGTGGTCAGGTCCATCAGACCCATGATTAACAGAGAAGACACTGAGAAAAGAAACAAGCAAACAAGCCTATGAGTCAAATGCCTCGACCAACGTTGTTGAAAAGAAGCTTCCAGAACCCAGTTACAGATCTACCTAAGTGACAAGCTCTCCGCTCAGCGGGTTCCCCTCCCGTTTTTTTGTTGCCGCTCATGAATATTCATAAGCAGGGGTGGTCTGGGGTGCATCTTCGCCCCAGATGATTGGCAGACATGGAGATTCACACTGGTCCATAACAATAATCAAGATGATACACAAAGAGAAACAAGTGACAGTTTCTGCTGCTAGTGAATATGTATAAGCACCGATTCTCCCTGGGCAGATATGCTGAGGTTCAGTCTGGGGACAGGAGTTGCCATGCAGAGCGTTAACCGCTTGTTCAGCATGTTATTCCTATTTAGGGAGCAACTCTGGCATCGCTGTTCCCCTAGAGATGCCCTGGTGACAGGACTTGAGAAGCACTATCCTCAAGGGCGGCAACTGAACTCAACTGGTAGCGTCTGCATGACCCGGGAAATGGGCTACGATCCAGAGCCACAGACTGTGTGGCCAAGAGGCAGCAAGGAATTAAACCGGGGTGGCAGGATGGGGGGTGAAGCACTGCCGAGGCGCTATGTTGTTTGCACTCAAGCAGAAACGAGCTCTGTAAATACTACATTTTGCGCAACCTGATCCTATTGATTATGCATAGAGGATTTTGTCGAAACTGATAACTAAGGTCAAGGGGGGCGAGGGGTAGATGCATGTCCCTGCATTAATATTTCAGCTGAGGGAACTGGGGGTTGGGGTGCGCTAACCCCTAAGCTCAAGGCAGAAATGGAGCTGTGCTGGATTTAAATTAGAATCCCAGAGGACCCTATAGACGCGAGACTTCTCCAATCTGTAAATATTTTACATTTTATATTTACAAAATTATTTAGATACTGGTTTTGTGTTTTTGTGCTCAAAAAATGTTTTCTAGGGCTGGGGCACATAAACTGAAAAAGAGTGTGATGAATGATACTTATGATAATGATACTGATTTTTTTTTTGCAGGAAAGAGCCAGTAGGAGAGGAGATTCATGGAGGGGGCGTGGCAAAAAGAAATGGGGTGGAGTCTACATGGGAAAACGACTGTTTGTCGAAGAGGCGTGTGGATGTTACTCACTGTGGCCACTGGTATAGTGCTGTAGCTTGTCTGTGTATTCTGAGTCTGTCCTCTCAAAGCCCCTCCTCCTGGGTGAAATACAAATAGCTATAACGGTGGCCTGGGGAGGCGGGGGAGGAGGTACTAATACATCGTGATGCCTGGTGTCGCCACGGCGAAAAGGGTGGGAACAGGAATGACTCACCGATTGCAGACGATTACAATGACCACCACAGCGATGAGGAAGACAAGGCCGGCCGCAGCCGAGCCGATGATGAGCGGCAGTTTCTCTTGCATGCTGGTGTTATATTCATCTACAAACAAAAAAATATTATAAGTGAAAGACTTATGAGCAGTAAAAGCTAAGAAATGATGGTTTCTGGCCAGAGGGTACAATGGAGTAGCCCTGGTTTGGCTCTTTCTACGACGTTCCCCTGCCCCGTACTCTGGGAATCGGCCGCTGCTTCTTGGGTCGGGTTACTTATGTTTGTTTTATTTTCAAGATTTTTTTTTTTTTTTAGCAGCGATGTCATTTCTGTCCATTCACCTGTTAGTAACCTATCCACTCCTACACAGGGACAGAGCACTGTAAGAGGCTGCACTGTGCTGCCTAGCCCCTTTGTTGGCAGAGGCCTCAGTAATGTTATCTGCTTCTTGTAGAGAGCAGGAGGGAGGCTGGTGTCAAGCTAATTTTGTCCCTAAGCGATACTAGTAATGGGATATTTAGGGAAAATTTCAAAGGGCTTGCAAGTCTTGATGGTAGTGTTCCTTGTATGTGCAGTATGGACCCATATGTGTCCCTCTGGGCTGAATGAATGTCCAGGATTTTCAGCTCTGCTGGCTGGACAGGGTACGCTAAGTGGTCTATGGGGAGAGGATGCAAGCAAATTCAGACAGCAGATTAATCATATCCACAACTGTAGGTCAGTAAGCATAATAGCATGAAGCCAGGGCCAGTAACCCAATGATCACAGATTCAAATCCCACAAGAGATCAACCTTTGTACCTTTTAGGTGGTATTCTGGGATCTTCTCAAAGCCCTAAACCCCATCAGGGTGTGTAGAGTTATGAACCACTGAGCTCACCTGTTAAGTTCTCTATGTAACAGGATGCTAAACAGACGAACCCCGAAGATCCTTCCGGAAAACCTTAAGCATCAAAAAGCTTTATGCAAAAGTGATTAGGCCCTCATAGCTAACACCTGCCCTTTAGAAAACACAATGACAAGAGGTGATTTTGAAATGCAGTAACTTGATGTTAAGTCATCTTAAAAGATCAAGTTGCGAATACTTCATATTTGTCTAGCTAAAATCAGTAGTTCTTTTGAGAAATTAAAGATGAGATCAAATGGGGGGGCAGACGGAATCCGTCACAGGCAATGCCCTCTAATCCTGGCACCAAACAACTGATGTGTATCAGACTGACTGCGGTTTATAGAAAACTGGGGCACTATAGAAACAAGCCTGACCTACTTTATAGCAGGATCAGTACTACTGTTGTGCAGCATATCTTCAGTTTTTTAAAAATCAAACAAATTGACAGTCCAGGGCAAAGTCCACCACAGGGTGAACCTTCACCACCTCTCCTCACCCACCTTCGGTCATGGTCTGGAAGTACATCTTCCCACTGTAGCGGCCAAAGCCTGCCACAGTCCTGGCCCGTACTTGGAACACGTAGATGGCTCCGGGTTTGAGACCCCGTATGACTGCTGTGTTGGTCTGGCTCTTCACGGTAGATGAGTTGTACTCTGACTGATCCTGGGGATCCAGCACAGAAGATCAGATGAATATGAGCATGTCATTTAGGGACAACTCAGTCTGGACTAAAGGTACAATCGTCTCATCGTCTTCTACTTTGGTTGTGTACCCAAATTGGGTGAATGTATTTGTTTCTTTTTGTTCCCTTAAAGAGGAGCCTGGGTTAGGAATAACTGGAATTTTCCTTTTATCCATCCATCCATTTTCTGTAACCACTTGTCCTATTCATGGTTCCAGGGGTCTGGAACCTATCCCAGACGTCACTGGCAGATGGCAGGGAACAGCCCAAGATGGGGCACTAAGCTAAGAAGGTATCTTGACAGAGATAATATTCCTACTGCAGTCAATACATTTTCTGTTAACACACAGGTGCAATGAACACCCCCCACAGCCTGATTCCAGCTGTCTCCTGTTGACTAGTCCTTGGTCAAAGCTGTCACTTTATCACGTTTAAGTCCCACACAGCAGGCAGTGAAGTGACCCCCTGTGCCGTCATCCAGCCCTCCGCACGTCTGCTCCCTACCTTCTCATAGTACTGCAGCTCGTAGTCCAGTATGACCCCATTGGGGTGGTCTGGCTGGGACCAGGAGAGTGTGATGCTGTCCACGGTGCGGCTCACCTGATGAATGATGGACACCGCCGAAGGAGCTAAAGAGACAGAAAGAAGGCGGGGCATTGGAGTCATGTGATAGGGTGGGTGGAGTTAAGTCAGGGCCCATCCATAGGCGCATGCTGCAGACGATTCAGATCCTACACATTAACGAAGCAGGTCAGTCTAAAAGCACATTCGAACATCAGAATTACTACAGTTTGTTCTGGATTCTGCCGGAACGTGTTCTGAGATCTATGTGCGTGGATCTGGCAGATGTGGTTAGAAAAATAAAACCATTAGCATAATAAAATAAAATAAAACGTGTGTTTATTAAATATGTTAATTTAAAGACTAATTTGCACACAATTTCACATCGTTTATTAGTTTACAGTTATTCTCAAAGATGCACAGCATGCTTTCAGCACCGTGTTTTGTCACATGTCCCGGGACTGGCCCTTGCCTTGTCACCTCTCCGCTCTGAAATGACCTTTGGCTTCTGGAACTTTCTGATTAACGAATAAAGTTCTGACTACAGCCTCACATTGGTCAGCCATAGTTTCAATTACAAAATTCAAATACTAATTTTGAACAGACTCACGCATAATTCCTAAAGCTGCAAAGCAGCATGAGCCAGGCCAGCGGTGTGCCCAGCCGCGCACGCGGACGGCACCTGGCGCAGCCTAAACTGGAGAGTCACGGCATGACCCAGGCCAGCGGTGTGCCCAGCTGGGCACGCGGACAGCACTGGACACAGCCTAAATTGGAGAGTCATGGCATTGCTCAGGATCGGTGGGGGCGGGGGCCCCCTCTGCAACAGGCTCCATGTGCCCAACCTTCGCCCCATTTCTGCCCGCGCCCACTAATTTGAAAGGAAGTGGTACAAATTTGTGGTGCAAGCTCATTTCTGGATGCAAATAAACGGTAGAACAATTTGCCCGAACCACAAATATGTCGCACACAATTAACCATTTTTTCCCCCCTTGGCATTTGGGTTTCATGTCTGCGGTGGACCTACAGAACAATTTTTGGTCATGGGCGGATCACAGCCCTCTGTAATGTTTTTTTTTTTTTGGGGGGGGTGAGCAGCATAAAGGGATGATGGAGGAGAAGGAGCCCAAATCCAAAGGGTGGGGAAGCACAATGCGGACGAAGGTGAGAAGTCAAAAGCAGCACTAAGCCCCAGGACAGCCTGCAGCGAGGAGAGACCAGCCTGCAGCAAGGAGAGACCAGCCTGCAGCAAGGAGAGACCAGCCTATGAATAAGCCAGCAGCTATACAAATAGATCACCATTTATCACGGGCTTATGGTATGTGACAGCAGCCCATTAAAGCCTGGGAGCTGGGGACATGGGGGGGGGGATGAATGATAAATAGAGTAATTAGCCAATGCTGATATGGAGGATATGAAGGTAAAGGCAGGAGTAAAGGTGCAAACTGAACAGTAATTAACAGATTGCTGATAAAATCAATATTCCCAAATATTACAACACGTGCTCTTTATACTATATGTAGGGCGCAGGCAGTGCAGCCCAAACGAAAGTCACTACAGTGTGTGAGGATCTCTCTGTTTCACATGCATCCATCATTAGTCTCCACGGGTAACCCCCGCCGGGCTAAAGATATGTGACATCCACCAATCCGGGCCTGTGGATCTCCACCCCTCCCCCCAGCCAGTGCGATGGGCAGAGCTATGAGATGGAGACCACGCCCAAATCCTGCGCCAGTCGGCCAGGGTTTCCCGATCGTGTGTCCTGCACCACCGCCACGCCTCGCGACCAGTGCGTGACGCCTCGCCGGCAGCCCGTCTGCAAGGCTGCCGGCGTCTGCCGCCACTGATCGTATCAATTCCCACTCAATGTTGCGCAACTCGGCGGCTTCAGTGCCGCCCCCTGCGCAGTCAACCCCCGTTTCAGTGTGGCGGCAATAATCGCGACTAATAAGATCTTTTACGCAGTCGCACCTTTCCGCACAATTGCCCTTTTACGGTTCACTGGCAGTGAGCGTTTTCTGCTACAACTCCGCCTCACCACCCCAGACCCACGCCTGCTTGTTTACTATGGGCCCGCATCTGAGCCCAGATGCCACGTGGCGCTGCCTGCAGGTAAATCCTGCCCATGCGCCAGCAGAGGGAGGGAGGAGGTGAATGCAAAGTGATCCAGAGCACCGCGGCCAGGAAAAACCGCCAAGAGTCTTAAGCGTCGTCGAGGGAGGAAGGATAATACCTCCCTCTCACCCGATTATTCCTGCTTTGCTCTCATTCCGTCAAATTCGAACTCTAGACCGGTAACGCTGGCACTAAGAACACTGATTCATTTCATATACATAAAACGTATGCATGCCTTTGAATAAATTGGAAACATAAGTACTACATAGAAATGGGATATTGAATGAATCGCTTTCTGGCATGGCACCGTGCCTCCAAAGCGAATAAAGATGACGGAGCACAGTAAATAAACAATATCACGCCAATAAAACTTGAACACGATCATATAATTTGACCATAAATGTCTCCGTGATGGTAGCCACACGTGCGCACAAACACGCGCACAAACACGCGCACACGCTCTGCCGTTCATTAGCATATGGAGGGCGGACAGCCAAGACATGACGGGATGAGAGCCGAACCTTTTCATTACTGGGAGGGGTGCAAACTGCCGTCGGCGTGCCCCTCCGGATGGAAATGACAGGGTATGCGGGGGGGTGCTTGTGTGTGTGAGGGAGACTGTTCCCTAAAACAAGAGAGGACAGAGACGAGCACGGGGGCACGGACTCGTGCTGTGAGTGTAATGGCTGCCGACTATGGCCAGCTGACCGGCGGATGTCGCTGTATCCTCCATGGCCGACCTTGCGTGGCACTTGGCCGCAAGGCGAAAAGGGACCTGCTACAAGGAAGGAGTGAGATCTTTCCTCTGTCCAGCCACTTCAGTGATCGATGACGGCTGTGATTTACAATGTGAAATTCCTTTCCAGTCGATTAAACCCGCCCCCCACCCCATTTAGAGGCCCCCTCCAGGGATTGCCTCCCAGGCTCACAGACACTCCAAAGCAATTTCCGGAATTTTGCTCCGTGCGTTTCAGAAGCTGGTTCGACGGGTAAATAAATGGGGCTCCATTGTCATCGGTTCTTTTAACGGGTTCCACTACGCCTGGCCTCCCCGAGGGATCCTGGCCCCCCACAGCCTCGTGGAGGTACGTCTCTCAGCAACAGTGGATGACTTCATGAAGCAAACCCATTGAGTGGATTCTGACAGGCACCAAGCACTGCAGACCACGCCTGGAACATGCCCCCCCCCACACCGCAACCACATAGGGGGGGGGGCAAACAGATCATAAATTCACCATGTCGTGGTTACAGGACAGGGGACTGTTCACCACAATGACCAAACCATGGCCTAAGTCGTGTGCCATGCGCCTACCAAAGTCACAGTGTGTTTCCCCCGTTCCTCCGGCAACAACACCAAGACGGTGTTAAAACAGCAGCCATCACAGGAACCTATTTCCCAAAGGCACTGAACCATAACAGGTACAGCATTATGCTAAAAACACAACGGTTGTGGGTTCAAATCCCACCAAGAACACATAGTTTGAAACCCTTCACTCTACTAACTAAAAGTTTGATAAAAACCTTCAGAATAATGAATAGATGTGATCTTGGTGATGTCATCCTCAAATACTGGGATGTTCAGCCAGTGATGTTACCAGGCACCACTGGATCTGACTGGGATCCCTACTTTGGATTCTGGTGGAATCTTTTGATTGCATATCAGCTGCTTCTAACCAAAAGCTGGGGATGGTGCCTGACTGTTTGGGGAGGAGGGTATATGCTTCTGAAACACAGTCCACCATTTTGAAATGAGTATCTCCTCCCTCAAACACGCGCCATTCCTGGTTTCTCCAAGGCGCCCCAAAAACAGGAGAGACCCGGCACACGCGTGTATTTTTCAGAAGGGCAGAATGGAAAGCAGACTGGCAATTATCCCCGCTCTCCATCTGTAATGCATTTGAGAGTTTTCATGTCTCCAAAGACTTTCCATTAAAGTGAGGCAGCGCTGTGAGAATTCAGTTCGTCAGCCGCTAAACCATCTGTGGTGGAGGAGATCTGAGAATTAATGTAATCACACAAACGCCATAAGCTGGCTCCAAAATAGGTACTTCAGAAGCTTAAAAAGTTCACAAAAAGCTTACCGCGAAGTTTCTAACCTCAGCTGCACCCATAACGTGAGGTTCTCGCCATAATGTGAGGGTCTCCCCATAACGTGAGGTCTCACCATAACGTGAGGTTCTCGCCATAACGTGAGGTCTCACCATAACGTGAGGGTCTCCCCATAACGTGAGGTTCTCGCCATAACGTGAGGTCTCACCATAACGTGAGGGTCTCCCCATAACGTGAGGTTCTCACCATAACGTGAGGGTGTCGCCATAACGTGAGGGTCTCGCCATAACGTGAGGTCTCACCATAACGTGAGGGTCTCGCCATAACGTGAGGGTCTCACCATAACGTGAGGGTGTCGCCATAACGTGAGAGTCTCGCCATAACGTGAGGGTCTCACCATAACGTGAGGGTCTCTCCATAATGTCTGAAACCAATTCAAAGTTATTCAGAATAAGCTGAATCCTTTGATTTCTTTTTCTCACTCCACTGAAAGGTTTAGGTGCCCCCATCTCCCGGTGCTTCCAAAAAAGAAGCTTCACTGCGTGTGACCATCCCAGGACAGACTCAGCAGTTCTGCCCTGCCGGGTCTGTGGCTCTGATGGGGTCTGTTGGGTTTTGGGGGTCTGGGCTGACAGCAAGGGGCAGAGGGAGTTGCGCGGCGTCAGCGGGTCCGGCTTCTTGTACCCGGCACCGCCTGACATGCGGCTCTTGGCTGGACCGGCCCGGAGCAGATGGACAGAGCACAGTTCCCTGGGGCTATAGCATGCAGGCGTGGCCCAGGGGGATGCTGGTAAATATGGCCCCCATCAGGAGACAGGCTATGCCCTTTGGTGTGGGCAGATGCTCACCTTCGAGCCGGAAAGCAGGGGACTGGACTTTACCTGATTGCAAAATAAATCTGCAATCGTAAACAAAGAGCACCTCCCCCCCACCCATGATTTGACTCAGAGGCAGATGCACAGAAAAACGATCATTTCAGACACAGCTGTGCATGCAGATCTGGGGGGTCAGGGGGGACGAGGGGCATGACACCTGCTGGTACCAGTACAGGGTGGATGCGGCCAGTCCTCAGCGATAAGGGTGGGGGTGAAGGTGCTGTGAGTGCAAGTGTGAGAGGAAGAGAGAAAGACAGCAGGAGAGAGTGTGGTTTTCAGTTACTGTCAGCTAGACTGTCGCAGTTATACTGATGGCCATGGTGAATATGCATATTTATTCGGAACATCTATCCTACGTAAAAAAAAAAAAATGTAAAAGACACGAATAAATGCAGTTCAGAAGAATCAGTCTGACAAAGTGAATCTTTTTTAAGTGAATTGTACTGCTCTGAGTACTGTGGACTGCATACACCGTTAAGGCCCATTCCACGCTTTAAGCATGCATCTGCAGGAGCTGCATGCCCTCCAGCTTTGCGTTTCCCACATTCACAGCCGGGAATCGGTCCCGCTGAGTAAGGCAGCGTAGCTCAGTCACCCACTGTCCGCCATCTAAGCTAGAAGGGCATGAGGAGACAGCAAATGTATGGGATTGAAAAGTCTGAAGTTTCACTTCACCCATTTATCACCATCAAATTGTCGGGGCCATTCCGGAACAGTCCATGCAGGCAGAGGCCAGACTCTCTGCTCTCCCTCACACAGGTGGCGGGGTGACAACACAAAACCCACAGCGGCACGCGGACGGAGACGGCGGCCAAATGCACCTCCCACCCACGTCAGAAGGAGAGCGGCACGATGCTCATTTTAACGCACCAAGTTCAGTGCCTACAAATTTACTGCCTGAATTAATTACATGTGTAAGAGGAGAACGGTTTTAATACGCAGGCCCGCGTAGTCAGAAACACTAATAACAGCTTTAATTACTTGGACCGTTAAAGTGAATAAACATCTACAAAGTTATCAGCTGGCCAACACCGTGATCTGCTCAAGGACAGGGCCGAAAATGTAATTACACCACTTCTTCGCTTTCAGCTCTTCGGTTAAAATGAAAAACTAAACTTTCAACTCCGTCTTTAAAAGCCTGAATCTGCAATTCCTGACACAGAGTCGCAGAAAAGCGGCAGGTTAAGAAGCAATGGTACTTGGCAGAGCTGCTGAAATAGCAGCAGATGAGAAACCGAATAAAGGCTGTGGTTTTCACGGCTGAATCCCATGTATCAAAGTTAAATGTGACTGTTCGACTTGATCCGACAGGCGGAACGAGGGGTGCAGTGGTTAGCCTCACACCTCCGGGACCTGGGTTCGATGTGTGTGGAGTCTGCATGTTCTCCCCGTGTCATTGTGTGGATTCCTCTGGGTTCTCTCGTTTCCCCTCACAGCCCAAAAACACACTAAGGTTCATTGAAGTTACCAATTTGCCCATTGGTGTGAATGTGAATGAATGGTGTATGAGTGTGCCCTGTGATGGGTTGGCGCCCCATCCTGGGTTGTTCCCTGCCTTGTGCCCTGTGATGGGTTGGTGCCCCACCCTGGGTTGTTCCCTGCCTTGTG
>JABFEA020000130.1:21653312-21682738 GCA_019775915.2 Cyphomyrus plagiostoma | reverse complement strand
GCTCTCTTTGTCTCTTTGCTCGGCTGACGGAAGAACTAACCCCCCCCCCCGCTGATACAGCAGTATGCCCATTCCACAGCGCGACGCCCAGCTCCAATCTGCTGCCTTTGACCAAAAAATTGGAGGCGAGAGGAAAAATGTGAGATGTGTGTGCGTAGAAGCCAGCCCATTGTCATGATTCGCGTGTGTGTGCGTGTGTGTGTGTGTTTCTGTGTGAGTGTTGGCTGGCCGTGGGTACGAGGATCTGAGAGATGGTGGAGGCCAAAATGAAATATGCAAAAAAAAAAATGGCAGAAAAAAATGGCAGAAAAAAACTGAGATCTGAGGTTCTGTCAGTAAAGCAAAAAAAGAAAAAGAAAAAATGCTGATGGTAGTGAATGTAAACATGACCAGCATTTTCTATGTGGACGTAAAAGCTCAGACTGTGACTGGGGGGGCTCTCTCTCTCTTTAAATACTGACCCCTCTGTCCCCCACTATGGTCACCTGTACCACACGCTAGCAGTATCCCATAAAGAAAATACACCCACAGCAGCAACTTCTGCTCCCCCACTGACAAGACATTTCATTCCAGTATGCTGCCTCCCATCTGGCCAATCATGGCCCATCCTTTCTCTCTGATTGGCTGCCTCAGTCTAGACTGTGTAGTAACAGAGAAGTTCCTCGTATGTGTTTGTTAATCCCTCTGCCACCCACCAATCAGTAAGCAAGCTCCTCTTTGGCAAAAGCTTGTAGGGTCTGGTAATTTAATTAAGGCTCTATCTTTGCCAACTACTCCAATCAGGACTAGGTGAAGGCAATTAGACCACATTTTCCATTACCCTGCTGGCTGGGGCAGGAAGAGGACGTCCAATGCCCTCATTGAATGGGATCTGCCCACCTTGGGGCATAATTGAGAGCATTCTGCTGTCACCAGGCCCATATGTGATGTTGTCATAGGTGTCACTCACTGGGGTGACAGGTGGGACACATCCCACAAAATGCGATGCACTGGGCATGCACACATTGATGCAGCCACCAGTAAGCTTGTTTCTGCACACTGTAACTTGCTATTTAACTGCATACAGATCGGGAGCAGGGAAAGGGCCATTGAACGCAGCCCCTGTATACCCAACATATCAGCATGCTGTTTGCTTCTGTGCAGGGTGACCAGGTAAGCAATCAGACAATGTGACAGTATACCTAGTGGGATCAAAAATGGCCCATGTGATAAGCAGGGACCAATCAGGGTGCTTTCTGCATTTTCAAAGGTCTTTGCCATCTACAATGTAAACAGCACAGATGCTCATATCCAAAGTCAAATCCATACATCAAGGCTAACTCTGCTTGTATTTCCCATCCTTGGCCAACAGATGGGGCAGCAGCTAAAGAGCCGGAATGAAGATGCATAGAAGGCTAAGGGAATCAGACAAATCAAATAAAGGTAATGGGACCTTTTAGGAAACGTGCTGACTCATTTCCTGCATAAAATAGCCAGCGTGGAAATGGTAAGTGCAGGGATATGGGCCAGGAAAGCAGGAAGCTGCCTGACAAAGGTACACGCCCCTCCCATGAGTGAGGGGAGGGGGAAAAAAACGCGCATGCACTCGGTAACAGCTGGGAGCACGGGGGTGCCGCACTGGCACCCTGCGCCCCCACGAGCAGCTCACAGCACAGAAAACGGGCTCCTTGAGTCACACGCTCAGAGAGGAAGTGGCAGTTACGTTCCTGCACTGAGCAGAACCCAGTGTGTAAAATGTCAGCTTGTGAGAAATAACCGGAATTATTACTCCAGACGACGAATGTTATATTATTGGCAGGAAGAAGTGTTTTGATTTCTCACTTGTAGCATGGCGGCAAAGCCTGGAATTTTCATCACAGCTGTTTTTCCTACCATCCCCTCTCCTGCAGCACGGAGGCGCATAAAGAACTGCGTCCATGATTGCGGTGTGGAAGCAGACAAAGGAATGCAAACCGGATCGTTTTTTATCAGTAATTTGACACCTGTCGCTCATGAGGACCCAGAGGACCAATCGTGTTGGGTGCAGGCGGCCCGGGGGGGATGGGGGTGGGGGGGTTTGGTGGATGCCAGCGGTTTGTGGCCAACCGCAGCACATTTATCCTCATTATGGGCAGGCTGTCGATCAGCCTGCAGCAGGGCGGGTCGACACAGGAAGCTTGCATCCTGAGTGGAGACGGGGGATGTCAATTACACACCGTGCAGCTCTGAACTCCACCCCCCAGTGGCACTTCTGATGCCTAGGATCCTTTGACAGGTGCTGGGCAGTGGTAACAGGAGGTGGGGGGCAGGGATCTTCAATACAGGCCATGTTATACACTTCAGGTCATTTGCTGCTTAACATCCTACTGGACGGTATAAATGACGGGGAGGAGCCTAAACACACAGGGGTCACCGGCTCTTTGTGAGCCAATCGCTCGTCCGGTCTAACCCAAAAACAAAGGAACACTGGGAAATAACTGACATGTGAGTCTGGGTGACCCCCCCAAAAGCGAGGGCCTGAAAGGGGTCACGCTTGTCTTTGCTCCAGCAGAGTCGCAGACAATCGATTGCCAACTAAGGTGACACCCAACAGGGCGCGTATACAGAATCTGCTCCCTTTTAATCATAAGGGTGCGGGGTTAACGATCAATTGTGCTCTCCCAGAACGCTGATACCCGCAGGATTCACGGCACAAAGCGGGCTGCCTGTCAGGGCACAGCTGGGCCTTGGCAGACCCCAGATTCACAGTGTAGATCATCACCACTTCGCCGGTGGGGCTCCGCGGATGCCCTCGGCACCAGCTCCGTGACGGTGCAGCTCGTTCTCGAAATGCAGCTTGTTTAAGGGCTGGGTCCGGTCAGGTCAAACAGTTGCTGTTCATTGCCGGCATTCCACAGGCCTCTTTCCTTAAAGAGCCGTTTCCTTGGAAATGGTCAATGGTTCGGAAACACGGCTGGCACACCGCTCTGTTTAGTGGTCAGTCTTATTAACACTTTATTCTATCAAAGTCACATCGTGCCAGGCATGCACTTGTGCCAGAAGAATATCACTTTTTCATAAACACAAGCTGTCCCATGACATAAACCCACCAGCAAGCAATGGTGATGTTTCAGGGCCAACCACTGCTTACCAGCATTTTACACTGGACCAAATAAAAGTGGCTCTCCAATCATGTGACGTGAGGTGACTGCCTTTAAAGAATGCAATTTTCCCCAAGACCGCGAGGGCACCACATGACAAGGAAAGACGAGCCGCTAATAGGGTTAGCATAGTGGGGGCAGCTGTGCCCAATCCTGCCTCCATCTCACCTACACCCCCACTCTTCCCTGCTCCGCAAACTCCCCCAAGTCCCCGTGAGGGTATCACATTGGTGGGACTCTGCCCCTGCGTCCCCGGTGTAAATTTAGCAGAAATTAAATCAATTCCATCCAAAAGGGATCCTAACCATTAGCGACATGGTGACAGCTGCTGCCGTCGCGGTCACCTCACATGGAGATCATGCGTGAGCGAGTGCGCTGGGAAACTTCCTGACAAAACCAGCCCCTTGGATCAAATCCTCAAGCCTCTTAACAAACATTGGCCACTTTAGCCCTGCTAGCAAACGTTAGCCTCCTTAGCCCTGCTAGCAAACGTTAGCCTCCTTAGCCCTGCTAGCAAACGTTAGCCTCTTTAGCCATGCTAGCAAACGTTTTCATGCTGTTCTGTGGAGTCTTAAAACAAACAATCTATTCCTGCATGTAATTTATGACGTACCTTCTGGTAGACGCCGCACATATTTTATTTAAACTGCTTGGCTTTGACTCTTCAGAGCGTTAGCTATCTTAACCTTTCTTTCTGTACAGGCAGCAATGCTAATCCAGGAAGGAGTCTGATGCTCCACAGTTAAGTCGGGGGGATATTTATATCTAAAAAAAAAAATGATAATAATTTATGGCCTTGGATTTGTCCAGCTAACCACGCAAGCTTTCTGTTCACTGTAACCTCTCGCACCACATAAGGCAGAGGTGTGGCCTTTTTAATTTGTCATATGTGTCTAAAAGAAAGCCAAACTCCAAAGATTTACGTCTTAAACCCTGGGAAAAATAAGGAATGTCATAGTAAATAAATCAGTTTGAAATATAGACTTGACATTAAACAAACAGCATGAATTACAGACACGTGTTGAGCCTTAAAGTAGTTCCAGAGTTGCAGGAATAATGCTGGTGCTGGCTAGAGATATGGGCTCGGCATTCAAGACACCCACCTAGTTCAGCAGCCCCCCCCGGCAAAGCTGGTTTCACCTGTGGATGACAGCATCAGTCAGTTGGCCTTAAACCACTGAACCACGCAGCGCTGCCTCTTCAACACTCCTATGGCTGTTTACCCCAAACCCCAAACATCTTCTTTCAGCTGTTGTCCCCTTAACCCAGATACAGAAAGGCGCCTCTGCCTTGTGTTGCCTTTAATTTGTCCCAATCAATGCTGCCTGTTAAGACGGGGGCCCCCGGGGGGGTCAGCAAAATGCAGCGCTCTGCTCGTACTATAAGAGGGTTTCGACATGCAGCAAGCATGGGGTGGGGGTGGCGGAGGGTACACAAAGCCCCCGTTGCCATGGAAACTCCTTTAAAAGATCCCCGGGCAGTAAATTGCTGCCCCCACCTCAACACAAGAGCACACGCACGCACACACACACACACACACATACGCGTGCAAACACACCTTCACATCGACTTGTCACGTATTTCCACACCTCTGCAGACCCAGACGGATTGTTTACTCGCTTTGTTTATGCCAAAAAGGACAGTAAACGATGCCACTTCGCGGTTTCGGTTTAGGTGTCATTCCTCTTGGCTGGATCATTATAATCTTTTGTTTTTTTTTCCCTAACAAGATAATCAGTTGACAATATCACAATATGCCATCTGCCTTTGTGATGCATTTATATAGCTATAAGGGACCCATCTGAACTCAGAGATTAGACTGAACAGCTGGATTACTATTACATTGTTTTTAAATGCACACAGTGTATTGTCTGTGCTTTACCACAAGGCTTCATCCTCAACCAGGTTTAAAGCCCACTGCAGTCTTCCAGACAACAGTGGTGAGTCCAACCACACAGTGGTCTGGCCACGTTCAGATACCACCGACGCCACAGGGATTATTTTACTCCCAGCTATGAGTTTAAGCTGAGACATCGATTCAGACAGTACTTAGCAGTGAATTTAAGGGTCTCCAAGGAGATACAAAAAACCTCAGGTCACCATATGATCCCCAGTGTCTACAGCATCTGAAGCTGCCCCCCAACCCCCCACTGCGCATGTCCCTTCAGCCGCGGAAAAACACGGCCTGGAGTAACACTTTTACCACAACCAGAAACCAGAGGAGCTCTTCAATGAAACGAGAACCAGACGTTACTAGTTGGTGCTGCATCTCCTCAATGAGAACATTCAGGTCTGATGTTATTTTTAATGAGTCTTCTTACAATTTGTACAACTGAGCAAAGTCCACGCAGAATCGCTTATGGCAAGCGTGAGCATTATAATGACCCCACAGTGAGAAACAGGGGGATAGGGCTGATTAAAACCTTAAGCTGAACATCCCAATGCAAATCAACACTTCGCCATCTACAAAGTCAATTCGTACCATGGTTGGTTTAAGAAATATGTCACACTTGTGTTTATATTTTTTAGTATTTGAAACTGGTCATGCTATGGAGGAAGGCATTGATGGTTTGGAAAGCGGGATTAGACATACTACTGTCACTACCCCCATCTAATGGCAGCGGAAAGTCTGGACTTTGAGTCAACACAAAGGCTGCAGGAGAAATGTATACGTTTTCATAACAAATGATAGTAGCTCAGACTGCCCTGGTAGCCATAACAAAGGTAAACACCTGAAACAGAAACCTCTGAGTGTTTATATAAAAAGAGCTTCATCGGGGGTTCAGTGGTTCTGCTAACATGTGGAGATGCTCAGCACATAGTTACCTCAATACTGATTTTGTTACCAGGATCCCACGCCGGGTGCCGTGAAAAGTTGTTTGATCCAGCTGACGCGTAAAACAAACCCCAGAGCGGCCGTCGCCACAGGGAGGCTGCGTGGGGAGACTGATGGATTTGTCCCTGTTTCCTGGAGACGGTGGGATTATCTGAAATGGCTGCTAAGGTGGGCTAGGAGGGGGGCAAAAAGATAGATGCAGTGGGCTGGGATGACTGAGGGGGAGGAACTAGAGGGAAAAGTACAGTCATGGTTGATTTTAGAGAAACTGGGACCAAGGGCTTTCTCTGAAGCCGGGGAAAATTTTGTGCCAAGAATCACTCACGACTTTCTTGATTTTGTGGGAATTTTTTCAAGAAGAGGGGGGTGGGCCCCCTCCTGGGTTTCAGATGCGCCGGCAATTGGAGCAGCAGTGCTGAAGCAAATTCCGTCTGTTGACGTGACCGCATTTAGGCGACAGCTTTACGTCACAGGGTGAGTGCGTCACACCCGCAGCCGCCCAGCTAGGCTTCGGGTACCTGATGTAGCTCCACACATCTTCACGCCATGGAATGGGACTTCCTGTCTATGTCAGCGAGCCGCAGTGAGCTTGTGGAGAACTCTGTCATCCTGTCAGCGCTGTACCGACCACCAGAGCCTCGCATCCAGAATGTGAGCCAGGCCGTTTTAGAAGCTCTGCAGGCTGGGAAAACCAGTCCGCTTCTGGGACCCATTAGCTTGGCAGCCCCCCCCCCCAACACCCAGAGCGCTGGCACCTGGCCAGCAAGTTCTAATCGCCAGCACCGCGGATATCTCTGGTACTGGTGCCTCACCACACACATGGTGTGGCCCTGCATTTTCAGGTAGGCCACCATACCAGCCCATGAGGAGTCATAGCTGCCATCCTTGTGTGACATCACTTCCTGCCAATGCTGTTTAGTCCAACAATAATACAAAAAAAGGATGTGAACTCACTTATAGTACTGCGCAAAAATCTTAGTCAAAGAAAATTATGCTTAAATGACCGTCACATTGAAATAAACCTAAGATATTATGTCTGGCAAAGTATGTCAGCTTAGACATTTCAAAACCTCTGCTAAAGTCATACTACTGTACTATTTACAGTAAATAACCAATATATCTAAGTATTTGTTGACTCGACCACCAGCATATCATGTTTGCCCAATCAATACCTGGGCAAGTGATGGAACTAATGAAGTAAAATGTTAGCTGGTGCTGAAATGTAAGAGATACACGGAATGGCTGGGCTGCCCCTAAGGAGAGCTTTGGGAACAGAGGCAGTGTTCATCTAGCCATCCAGCAAGACAGTAGTAACTTTTTGGAGAACCAGAGATATTCTTGTTATTTTTTATTGTGTTATTGTTCATTTGCATATATTCTAATGTTAAATTTTGTCGTCCTGGGCAAATATTCACTAATTTCCCAGATAAAAATCTTCAAACATATAAGCTTCAAAGATATGTTATACATTTAATATTACATTTTCTTATGTTAATTATTTTTGCCATTGTTTCTTGACCGTCTCACTGTTTTGTTATGAATTCTGCACATGTACATTATTAAATAGGCACCCTACAAGTGACAGAATGTTGCCCAGAGACGTTGACACATAATTAGGAGAGATCCTTCTGATTACTGTTGCGTGTCGGGTGCAAATAGGCAAAATAGGTCACCGTATGTAAAGCGCGTCTTCGAGGAGTCAAATCAATACGTGAAGGCTCTATATTTGGAATCAAGGTCACAGTACAAAGGCTCTCAAGGCTGCACAAAGATGGAACGGCATTGCCCATGTATTGAATGGGGGCCAACGATTAATTTAGGCGCCGGTGTCTCCTTAAAGGATCTCGCTAAAGGTTGATTCCCACGTGGTGCTTAGCCAAATCCCACAACGCGGCGAACCACGAGACGTTCAGCTCAACGTCAATGTCACACATATATTTAGAAACCTCAGCCGCCATTCTGTACCCCTCTGACGTTTCGCAGATTCCTCGATGTATCATTTTATATCTGGAGTTTAAAGACAGAAAAAACAGCATATGGTAATAGAACTGGATGAGTGGTGGGGAAAGGGCTCTAAATGGACACTTCAGTTTTGTAGATGGCCTTTGGAAACAGGGAGAAACATAGCTGTATGTCATCATAAACCGTGAGGGTCAGTGTTGATAAAATACATAGTGTTCAGAAAATACATTTGTCGAAGGCTTCCATATCTCTTGAGGAGCAACACAACGGCCAGCCAAGCTCAATGAGAGTGGTTACTCCTGGGTTCTCATAGACAGGGTGGAGCTACGGCCAACTACGGTCTGCTTTAACGGAGGGAGGGGGGAAAATGGGACCTTATGCCATGATTGCCGGGGACAGAAAGGGTAAGGAACAATCCTGACTGACGTGGGCGGGGGGCTCGTCATTGAAACATAGACAAATTCCTTTCCCTGCCCCCATCCACCATTACTACAGTGCAGCAGGTGGCACAGGTCATCTGGGAAGCCGAAAGGACTCGAAGTCAAGCGTTGAATCCCGGGTTGGGTTTAACTGCCTCGGGGGAGGGTCATAATGTCATGGCCAGTTGCGTAAAATCTGAAAGCCTCTCAAGAAGAGGCAAGGAATTTAAGCCACTCCCTAAAAAAAAAAAAGCCAGGCTATAAACCAAATTGCATGAACTTCGCCTACCAACAACAGAAGCAATTGTGTTAATAATAATAACAACAATAATAATAATAAAAAGGATAATAAATATATTACACTAACAGCACCAGTACCTAGACTCTGCTGGCACTGTAGCAGTTGTAAAATTACCCCATGAAATCCCCATTGACAGATCGCTCCAAACTGGCCATACTGCCCTGCAGCACCACTGACATGTGAGCAGTTCAAGGCCGCTGACATGGCTTACATCTGTGGGGGTCTGCTGGACATGTGTGTTACATCGTTCATCCGCTCACCTGTTTTTTTTCCACTCTTCTTCACTCCCAGTGTACTGAGCATCTGTTTACACCATACAGCTTGCTGGGATGTGGGGAATAAATTGCTGACTGGGATAAAAAGGCATCACAGCAATCTAATTGGCCAGAAGCAACCAATGAGAGAGTGCAGCCACATAAGATCCACGTCACACTGACGCCGGCCCCCAGTTCAGAAACAGGTGCAGTGTTCCCACAAAACCCACCACCTTTGCATTAGGTGCTTCTTATTTCAAGCTTAAAGGGTATTAGTGGACGTGGTGAGTAGTGCTGTAGCCTCACACCTCTGGGGTTGTGGGTTTCACTCCCTGCATCAGTTCCCCTAATCCAAAAATAAATAAGTATATGGATTGGTGACTTCAGTGTGTGATCGAGTGTGAAAGTTTGTGCTCCATGAAGAATGTATTGGCCTCCCATAAATGTCAGGACAGTATAGCATCTTAACAGACAGACAGAAGGCAAGGGAATGAACAGAGGGCTATCTATGTTTCACATAAGAAATGAAGACAGAGGTTATTGTCTACAGCCCATGTGGTGTGAACACTGACTAAACCTGCCTTCTTAGCTCTGCTGTGCACATGTGACAAATAAAACTGCCTTGACTTGAAAACAGGCATTTCTTTAACTCAGACTAAGCTGACGGAACAATGACTATGGATGTGCTTTTAATCCAGGGTGATACAATACACCGCATTAGCCGAAAAAGCAAAACATAGAGAGCGGACGCCTCCAGGGATTGGCAGCTTCTCCTTTCCGGTCCAGCAGGTACTGACATGGGGTCGTAATCCTCAGGCTTTCAGTCCATGCCCTGAGATGTGACACACTGGAAAAACATACAACTCCGAGGTTTTCAGTACATGTCCTAAGACTTGACTTGCTGTTTTACATTTACAAAATATACTTCAGAATTACCAAGTCAAGAGGTTAGCGGCACTGAAGCCTAAAGGGGATACGCCAAGAACCACGGTTTAATTCATGCACCAGACTCTGGAAATGTCTCTCGAAATATCTGTCCTCCACCGGGAGTGGATTCTTCCTAACGTTCAACGGAAGTAGGAGAGGAGTGCCTCTCTACAGATAAGTGTGAAGAACTTCTGAAGGACTTTCGAAGGGCATCTTGGCAGACTTTGTGCCAAATGAAGCTGTTGTTACCATGGGGAGGGAGGGGTGCAGTGATTGAATAGATGGGGAAACGAGGATAAAACCTCAAACCGTAGTGCAGGGGATCGCAGCAGTAATCTGACAAAGCCAACAAGCGGTAATCCTTAGAAGTATGTGTCTGTGATACAAGAGAGGCCTTAATCTTCTTGTCGGAGGTTGACAAGTGTATACCGTTTCACACCTAAGTGCCTGCAGTTCACAGTCACTTGTCATCTTATGGTTACTTCTCCTGTGGAAACCCATTTCCATCTGTCTGCTGATGCAAATTATACTTTGTGAGATGGCCAGTGAAAACCTGTCTCCACCCTTCTACCATTGTAAACCATAGCCCCAGAAACGGCCAGCAGAAAGTCATCACTCCCTGTCTATCGGGGTTGACTTGGGATGGCCCACAAAAAGTCATCACTGCCAGTCTACTGATCCAGACTATACTCCCCAAGACAGCCAGCTGGGACAACGTGCAATTATGACAGATGAACACTGGAGACAGTTTGGGTCTCTGGGCCAACAGCACAAGAACTTGGACAAAGGCAGTGGGGGTGGCCTTTGAATTGGTGTTCCATGAAACAAGCTCGGAAGACACGTCAGTAGTAGGATGTGTTCTGTCTAAGTTGGCGGTGGTCAACGAATCAGGTAACTGAAATGCATCTTGACGGTGGCCCTTGTGTCATTTGTACAGAAGCAGCTGGTCACACTCTCCTTGCAGTAACACCACATTGAACTCCAGTCCTTCTCCACTCTCACTCTCCTTCCTTTCATGCACTCGAACAAATAATAAATAAATAAAACCGAAGGAGAACGATCACAAGGACAATCTTTGGCCCATCGCAGTCCTGATTTCATATTCCAGTGGTGTCCGAATGTCAAGTTGTCGCCAGGGCGAGCCAGACATGTCCGTCTGTCATCATGAACAGTGAAGAATTATTTTCTCTCCTCTTCACTCAGAAACCATGGCCACATAATTTGTCTCTGTGTACAAAAATAATCACTACACAGTGTTGTGCAAAGTATAATCCTTAACCTTGAAATGGCCTGAGTGTAGCCAATGATTAACAGCACACAGATCTGTGACTCCCAAATCTATAATAAGGACCACCTGTCTACCATAGGGTGTAATCAAGCCTATTCCAAGGAATTCAGGTGAGCGTGGTCACTTAAACTTTGACCTTCACATGTCTCAGATACAATGAAATGCAGAACCACAGAGCCACCAGGTATTGGTTTCTCCCAGGTTTTTATAGATGATTTTATATAAGGGATTTTGAGTTTATATTAGATGGAGTAAGTGGGTTAGGAAGTGGGTGTGGCCTTGAAATGCATCATGGGAATTCCAATCCTCAGCGAAGAGCAAAAAGAAGGTGGACTCCCCCAGATTTGGGAAAACCCAGTACAAACAGTCCCCCTTGGGGATGGGCGGAGATGGGATGGCACATTGCTGGGCGTGTATTGTGGAGAATCTTCTTTTGACTTGCAGGGTGGCAAACAACGTAGGAGGTCGAATCCATGGCCTGGAGTGCACTTTGCCAGGACTTCTCCTACCCACCCACCCCCAGCCCACTGCAGCCGATGGCAAAACCACACATCAGAGCTGGATTCTCAGTGACAGCCATGAATACGAAACAACTCATGTCACGTGCCTCCCCAGGGGCTCAGCGGGAAGCCGCCCATTCCAGGGGCCATTCCCCAGCACTGGAAAACGTTTATTTATTTTTCACCCGCAAACGTCTTTTTCCGTGACAAATTACAATGGCGGCTGCCCCCCGGAAACACTCCCCATTCCAAGCCGAGCCGCGATTACCGGCGCCTGGGGGCCAGCAGCATGATGCGGCAGGCTAATCTTTCACCGCCGACTGTTTGCACCCAGTGGTAAGTGGAGATGGGGCCAGCCGGGAATGCAGGGGGGCAGGCGAAAGCCGGCTGGCGGCTCAGGCTTCACGAGGCCGGTTACCGGAACGTCATGACGACGAGCCGGTACTCTGATATTCATGAGATGAGGTGAGCAGGTTCAACGGAAGCCAAAGGTTCAGCAGAACGGCCTTGGAGAAATAGCCAACTGCGAAACTGCACGAAAAAATGAAAACGCTCTTTGGATAGAATTGTCAACACAGCAAATAAACCAATATCAATTAAATATGAGCAACAAAATAGATAGTTATTTATTGTATTTAAAAAGCAAAAAGAAAAACACACAATAGCCATTAGTGTTCCTTCAGAAATAATTGGCCCATGACAGGTGCTGGTAACGCATGTCTAGTTGCCTGGTAGCTGCACAACTGGCCATCTTCCAGATTCACACACTGCCTGACATCGCCCTCCCAAAAGAACCAGTAATGAGACTCGCTGTAATCAGGCCCACAGTGAGGAAGGGTGGGGCAAGATCATGTACAGGGAAGACCTGCAATTTTACCCATGACCCAGTACAAATGGTGAAAAGGGTTAGGGTTACGCAAGGTCACTTTGGATAATAAATACATTAGCACTCAGAAAATGACCAAAAGCTTGGGCTCCAGTATCTCACAGATAAGACCTGCTGTCGAGTGCTGACAGAATCATAAACCCTCTTCTCACCCCCCTTAGCCCCTACCCCCACCCAGCGACGTCAAACTGAGCTTAGAAGAACGGGTTAAAACTGCCTTTGATGCTGATGCAGCAATATGGTTAAATTAGCATGAAGGACTTTCCATGTGATAATGCTTTGGCTCAGTGGCCACTCGTACACCAGAGCTCTCCGCTTGGACGGTTTCTTTCTCCTTTCCCTGTTTTCACAAGTGGTGACAGACAAGCCTCGAAGGTCCAGCTCGCAACGACACAACAGATCCATATGCCAAGAGAAGCTGCCCTGCAGACCCCACCCCCCTACCCAGGAGCAACCAATCAGGTCTGAGGGTGGAGGCAGAAGGTTTGGGCACGCGCAACGACAACACCCTGTAGAGAAGTCGCAGTCGACGAAATATCTTTTTGCCACGAATCACTCAAAAGCAATTTAGGAATAATCTTCATAGTGTTATCCACACTCCCCACAGATTATTTTTGTTTTCTTGCTGTTCAAAGTAACTCTAAGTAAAAGTTTGCCATGTTTGCTTGCAGACGGAACAGCGCCCACGTCCTGAATGTAGCTGAGCGCCACCACTAACATTTGCTTTCAAATTGCTGGACGGCTGAGCTGTTATTATGAGCGCAAAACGTAGATTCGAATTTGCGTGCTTTCCTGAAAGCTTCTACTTATTTAAAACACCCCTTCATTCCGTATCACTGAAGAGCCATTTTCATCCTCCCAATAAGAGCCCACAAATACTTAAAAAAAAAAAAAGAAAAAGAAAACAAAACGACAGCAAATTTCAATCAGTTGGCTTTGGTGCAAGTTCTCTTTTCGTTTAGAGTTACAAAGAATGCTGTCTCTCCTGTCAGGAATCAGCTTCCATTTTCGGGGAGGAGGTTCTTTCTTGCTGGAGTGGAAATCACCGGCAAGCTTGTTGCTAGGTGAGTAATGAGGACGACAGCGAGGAAGCAGGGGGCACAAACAGCCACACCACCCGTGACTGTAGCAGACACCTCGGAGCCTCGTCCATTTCCAGCCTTTAACATCCCCAGACCAAACGGAGTGAGTGATTTTGCTCCTGTCAGCTGGCCTCTGAGAGAAACCCCCACTAATTACCTACTGGCTGCAGCCCCCCCCCCCCCCCCCTTTCCAAGGCAATCACAGAAACGGCTCTGCAATACTGACCCGGTCCATCTACATCTGACTGGGCATGGGAGGTGTACGGCACGTCCTTAATCTCCTCTCCACAGATGCAAGGGTACCCGGGCGTCATGCCCTGGCCCAGCCTGAGTGGAATGTCCTGGAAAGCATGCGTGCCAGGGAGGGCATGGGGGGGGGGGGACAGGGGGCGCTACTGCCCTGCTGCTGAGAGGTGGTTATTCACTGGGCTGAATCTTCCAGCTCTATATACACAAGTTTCTGATGCTGAATTAACGAGATGTAAGGGAAGCCCACTTTAACTCCCCACCCCCTCACTTACTGTCACCCCTGGGCAATTTGCAAGGATATCCCCACCCCATACAAAGCCAGGTGACATCACCACACTTCCCATGTCCTTCAGACCAACCTCTTTCCATGGTACCCAGCTACACGTAGAAACATCCCTGTTCTTGTCAGAGGCATTGGCTGTATATCCCCAGAAACCACATGGATAACTTTATGGCAGGACCATAGCCCCTGGACCAGAGGGCTCCTTCAAGAGGGCTGTGTAACTATGATGTGTTTTCGCTACCGACTGAACTGGTGGCTTCTTTTCCAGCTTGTCGTCAGACGATATCCAAGCTGTGGTCGTCCTCTGTCCTGCCCTCATCTACTGTAGCCATTTACGAGACAGCGGGAATCTTCAACCCAGCTGCCGGGAGGTTTTCTAAGAAAACAAGACGGATGATAAAATTACAGGCACCAGGTCACATGACTGACCGGGCTCGGCTAAGCTATGTTCCATGTAATGTTCCGTGCACCATAATTGGCTGTCATTGAATGAGTACAGGAAGACTTAAAAAATGCAAATGACTAAAAAGCACACAGGGCTGGCCGGAGAGACTTGCATGAGGGCCCAGCTGAGGTGACGAAAGTAACAAAACAGGTCTTGGTGCATAATGTTTAACGTTTTACCAATGGACGCAATGCAGATGCATGTTACAGAAATGAACGTCATCATTTCACAGGAACATGTGGCCTTCATCTTTCTGTTCAGCTGTTCTTCGCATGATAATGTCTGCTTGCAAGATGACTAAAATCTCCTTAAGTGCTTCCAATAATGGAAATCGAACCCGGTAAGTAAAATGATCAGGGGTAAAAAGAAACATAAATGTCCCAGGATATTGTCAAATATTTTGACAGGTTTCACGTTGGCTTGTAATTATTTCCGCAAAGAAAAGCAGAGGGAGGCTTTAAGTGATTTGAGCGTAATTACAAGCTGCTCAAACACTATAACTTTGGTCTGTGGTTATTTATCTTCCTATTTTGACAGTACACGTGTCTCGGGGACCCTCACCCCACACCATCCACACCAGGTGACGACACCCCCCTCTTACCACGGTGTCACCCCGGTCATAAGTAATGCAGTCCTTCCTGAATTGACGCACCATAGTGGGGGGTTGTGGGTGCGTAAGAGGCAGTGACTGCAGGATACGACGAGATCATGTCCCACATGGCTGTATCGGCTTACACTGTCAACAAATCCAGCCGGGGTGAGGGTGGGGGGTGTCTGAGTTCTGCTCTCCATGCATGGAGCATATGTGCAGGAAACAGCCCATAATAACCATTTAATTTCTCTCCTGCTTCATTTATTTATTTATTGATGGGTTTAACGAGTCTCTTCTCTGCAACCATGACTCTAACAGATATAATACCATCTGAAAAACAGATCACCTGGGGCTGTGTGCGTGTGTGTGTGTGTGTGTGTGTGTGTGTGTGTGCGCGTGTGTGTGCGTGCGTGTGTGTGTGTGTGCATGTGTGTGCGTGTGTGTGCGCGTGTGTGTGTGTGTGTGTGTGCGTGTGCATGCTGGGGGGGGGCAGGCACGTGGACAGTCCCCTCGTTAACATTCTGCATTCCGCCACGCTGCGGGGGATGGAGAGGTTCTGAAAAATGACGCGGAGCCTCTCATGCACCTCCCCCCCGACACACACACAGCCCACCTCCCAGAGAGCTTGACATTCTGAAACCCAAGTTCTGATTCATCCCAGCAGCGTTTCCTTTTCTTCTTGCGAGTTTCTTGCAGGATTTGTTAAATTTGTGACAGCGACTCAAATAAATAACAGGAAGTGTTCCTGCCTCGGTCGCTCTCCTTCAGTGTCAGTGTGAAGAGGCTCGCTGTGAAGCATCCCCTGGCCAGGGCCATGGCACCATGAAAGCTGCTTCCTGGGATAGCAGATCTATGCAGGTTACAGAAATGTAATAGATCTATGCAGGACACAGAAATGTGACAGATTTATGCTTGTTGCAGTAACTTAACAAATTAATGCAAGTTACAAAAAAGCAACATATCTTTTCTGGTTACAGTAGCGTGACTGATCTGTACAGGTTACAGCAATGTGACAGATCCATGCAGGGTTCTGAAATGTGACAGATCTATGCAGGATGAGGTGAAGTGAGAAATCTGCACAGGTTACAAGGACATGACATCAGCATGTCCTTATACAATGAGGTGACAGATCAGTGTAGGTTACAGAAATGCAACAGACCTATTCTAGTTACAGTAATGTGACAGATCTACACAGGTTACAGTATTTCCGATGTTGAATGAAGTCAATCAGCTCATCAGACCCCAAAATGCCCAAATGGCTCAAGCTCCACCCCCACAGCTACCGATTCCAACCCACTGAAGAAACAATGATATCTTAATATCCACTGAAGCACCATTTCAGACTGTTATGTGTTGTGATTTTTTTTTTGTGACAAATGAATTAGTACCTGACAAGGATAACTACTGAATCAACAGTCAAATCGGTAGCAGGCGGAAACAAGAGCTTAGAGAACTGGCATGCAAGAGATTTATGTTGACAAGAAACACAAAATCCAGGATCACAACTGTAGGATCAGAGAGTCCAGCTATGGTACCCTGGAAAAAGCTATCTTACCCTCTCCCTTTGAGTACAACCACTAAGCAGTGCTATGTTTTTACAAGTAATAATTTCATTTTTCAAATATAAAACAGATTCTTGATTCAACTACAAAGTACCTGCTATCAAAAACAACTCAAGACAATTTGGAGACAAAAGGTTCAAACCTAGAGCGGAATAGGAAAACCATTCATCACGACAGGATGATTAAATAAATAATAGAATAAGGATACGAAATTACATTACCCAACTGGTGGGTTTTTCACAGATATATTATTTCTCATGGGAGAATTACCTTACGTTACATTACAGGACACCCTTGACGAAGAAAGTATGGTCCTTTCAAGCCAGGGATGGAAGGACGGGTGAAATTACATTTCTTACACTGAGTAGAATGTGGGAAAAGGCTCACAGCCGGCATGTGACTGAAGTACAAAATCCAGGGGTTCCTTTCCCTGCCACAGGTCGGTGAATGGAATTACCCCTGACTCATACATTTCCTCATGCGCCGTGTCACTCCGTGTGTGTGTGTGTGTGTGTGTGCACTGATCCGGCCCCCACACACGACAAGGGGGCCATGACAGAAGTGAAATGACCACTGCGACACTTTTCTGAGTGGCATGCGGCACAGAAAGCCCATTGGTCGCACCCCGAAAGACGTTCGGGGAGGGTTCCCAGGGCGATAAATGATACCTTCTGATCTCATTACTCAAACTAATGGTGGATCAGAGGAGCCCTGCAGCTGCCAAAGACATACGGCGATCGGGGAAGGGAGGGAGGAAGACGTCAACCGGTCATGGGACACTAACAACAAATGAGGCACCAAAGGACCAGGGGTGTTTGAGACACCGTCGTCCATCTAGGAGAAGAAGTTGTGCTGCCAGAGACAACGCATAGTATGGCACTGTTCCCTATGAGTCTACGGGCGTCTGAGATATCAACAGTTGGCTATAACTAATCTAGATGGAAAAGTGTACCGCCGTAGACAGAAAGGATAGGAAGGACCCCCACAGCCTCACCTCTGCAGATCGTCTTGTTCTCGGATGCCTCATGGCCGGCCTTGCAAATGCAGCGCCCGATAGGGACCATCCACTCCCCATCGCCATTGCAGTACAGCTTTATGGGGACATCCACCTCCTCGCTATTGGGGATACACACGCCCCACGCCACCACCAGCGAAGTGCTCTCTGCCCCGGTCAGGGTCTCCTGGAAGATGGCGCCGTTCTGGATGACGCGGGGGCACTTGCGGTAGAAGACGCGCACGGCGATAAGCGACATGCAGCCGCCGTAGTCCTGGAAGGCCAAGTAGAATCCTTGGCGGGACAGTTGGCCGAAACTGCGCACCTCTGTGTTGATCTTCATCACGCGACCGCCCAGATCCACCTGCGAGAAGCTCTCATCGGCCGCAATGGTGTCCACCTTGATCCAGGGGTTCTCCATCCAAGGGGGGAAGGTCTTGGTCGCTGTGTCCGAGTCAGACTCATAGTAGTAGAGGTTGAAGGTCTCCTTGCAGGATCCCGGCACGTTGGGGATGCTGCTGCAGTCTCGCACGGAGAATTTCATCTCCACGTGGACGCGGAGTGCGCCGCGCCGCCGGATGTACTTTGTGCGCACCCAGTTGTTCTGGTTGCTGCTGAAGACGTTGCACACCTGGTAGGTGCGGATGGTGTTCATGTTCTCGTCGTAGCCACTCACCTCCTCCCACTGTGGGGGCAAAGACACAAGCCTTCAGAGATGCACACAGTCATCAGCGGGTGACCTCTGACCCGTTTCTCCTCAATCTGCTTAATTAGACACAAAATAAGTCTATATGTCATATGGTAAAAACATACAATCAAAATCCCGAGTCACATAAATTAATGCAATTCATTTATAAAAGCTGAAGGAACAGAGGTCCAATTGGGCAGAAATAAGTGTAAAGTACTAGTCTCAGGAAATCCTGGAATGTTCAGTCGGGAGACAGCTCAGCTGCTGTGCCGGTCAACCAAATAATCTGCCAACTTGAAAATTCTGTAGCAGCACTTCAGAATGCTAAGCAGTGAGTTTCCTCATGCACATGCAATAAACCGTGATTGCTCTGCATAGAGAAACGCACAAAGACGCGGCACATGTGTCAGCACGATCGCTTGGCATTCTGATTGACCGCAGCATGCGGTGGCAGTGGAATCAAAGGTAACCACTCGCTATTGCTAATCACGGGAAGTTCCTCAAACGATGGATGTTAGAAAGAGACCGGGGGGGGCAGAAACAGTCAGAATGCTTCACCAGTTCAATATGCTATTTATTATTTATTTTCTTCTTGAAATGTCCTTAGTAGAGTTACCGGGATGATAACACTTGAAGTGTGGCATCATTCATCAAAAATTAGTCCCACTTGGTTCCTGGTCTCAGGTGGCAGGAACCTCAGGCCCTTTTCACTCCCAGCACACCTTCGGCCGCCCCTGTGTTCCACTTCCCGTCCATCACCCAGCCTTTCAGGCATCAGTCAGCTGCTAATTAAAAAGACACGCCTGAAACCTGGAGGACGGAGATCCCCACTCAAGTGAAACCTCTGCACCTCCCGCTTCCACGTGGTTCAGTAGTATCGGGAAGCGTCCTCTGTCTCGGTCGCCGCTGTGCTGGCATCTGCAGTGTGTCGGCAGAGCCAACTTGGCTTTGACTGCATTCCCTCCACACAAAAAGATCATGCGTTCTGTTTTCACAACCCGTCAAAGGTCTCCAAGGCCGGCTGGGATGATCGTCACTTCGTCAACCCTCAGGCCCACGGTTCGCAAAACCACTCGGGGAACAATCATACTCAACCTGCTTGTTCATGCCAACCACTTAAATAAACTCATGCCAATGAACAATCGATCACCATCTACGTGCCACTGAGTCTACATGCCTATTATGGGGTATCTTCTGAAGAACCATAAAAAAAAAGTCATACTGAATGGTAATACTTGCACATACCATCAAAACACTGCATGTAACTAATTTGCACATTATCCTTGTCTACTTAGGAGTCTATATTTTCATCTTGTCTACTTTGGTTAATGTTTAGAGTTTATATTTTTATAGTGTATTTTCTGGTATTTATATAGGGAAATTGCGTGCCTTTTGTTCTGTTTCTCTGTATACTTGCATATAGTGGAGATGACGATAAAGTTCACTTTGAATTTCACTAAATTTACTCTGACATGCTTAGTCATCTCAAATGGAAGTACATACAGCAACAAAGTAACCATTCAACTTGTCCCTTAAAATAACTGATATTAGTTACATCTGGAGGCGCTTTGTTCCTTTAATGAATATCTGGGCTTCTGGGCCTTTTTGTATTATAAATACACCTTCAACAAAGACCAATCAACACATTAACATAATTCAGAAGCATAAGGATGAATTGGGATCATGACTGAACCTACTCAACAACACGATCAAGTTCAGTAATTACCGCTGATTAATGCAAGCAGCCGTATGCTCAGAGCCGTATGCTCACTCAAAGTGACTCGCTGGAGGATTGTGGCATTCGGGAACCCAGCCAAGCCCCCACCCAGCCCCGGATTACATCCTGTAAACTTCTTAATCTGCTTTATAATTAAAGCGATCACGGCTTGCTGGACTTAAGATTTAAGGGTCAAATCAATATCAGGAGTCGGAAAGGTTTGAAACTGATATCGTTGTATTTAAAAATTAAATCAGAGCCTTGCTTCAGTGTTTTATTACACACGTGATAAATATTCATTTACAGTAATGTAGTTCTGCAGTCAAAAAGGAAGTAGGGTGTTGTCCAAAATAATAATGATTAAAAATCATGAAACAATCAGTTGCTCCACTCTTGCATCGCTGTGAGAGATCAGGCAGGTGTTCTGGAACATTCCAGAGCCCAGGCCAACCCAGTGGTTCTCACTGGTGAGAGTCGGAAATTCTAACGTGAGACTCCTACAGCCTCGCTGACCCCTCTACCCAGGGTCAGCAGCCCTCCCCATTCACCTAGCCCCCCCCCCCCAAACAAGTCTTCACTCCTCACTTCACAGCTGATATAATTCCCCAAATTAGTGGCCTCTTAATGAGGATTTAGACGGGAAAAGGGCTTAGGTCCCCCTCCGAGTTTAAAACCCAATCTCTCTCATTTTTTCTCCTTCCATTCACGCCGCCCCCCCCCACACACACACACACACACACACACACACTCACCACACGGCTACCAGGCTCGTTAAGCGCTAAACGCTTTGCTTCCTGACGCTACGTCTGCGGACGAAATGCAGAGTGACAAAAACAAATAAATGCTGCGTGGATTTCCCTCATGGCGGATGGGTGGAGCACCCACGCAAATATTTAACGAATGATGAAGCAGCGCTGAGATTTGAAGGTAAATAGCCATTAAAGACTCCACAAACATTTAAGATAAATCATGCTCTGCAGCCTGGCAGAAAGCCAGGGAGTGACAGGTGTGGCGGCCGTTGATAAAATGGCCCACTGAAATCGACAAGAAGTGGCTCTGCGCTGGGCGGCCATGCTCCCCGATACCGACCTCTTGTCCCCTCCCCCCCGGAATCAAAGCAAAGGGTGGGACAGGCGGTGAGGGCCCTCTCATTTCCCACCACCTCGACAGGGGTTTAGAAACAAAGTTTTACCATGAAATAATTCCCCTTCCTGATCCTGTCATGGAGGGAACACAATGGAGTGTGATGAGGAGGCCAGTAATCAAACAGTGAGTGTGAAATTAGGAAAAGAGTCTTAATTTTCACAGTTTTTTCCCCCGTGTCAGATAAGCTTTGGTACAGTCCTGTGCTTTAAGGTATGGAGGAGGTGGTTGGTTGGACTAAGGTCTTTGGGGTGGAAATGGAAATAGAAACGTTTCACCCTTTCTTGGCCCAGCAATCTATTTAATTTCCCCCCAAGTACTCTAGAGTGCTTGCTAAACAAAGAAGAAATTATGTAGCTATGTGACAGAAATCCCACAGCCAGGCGTCAGCTGAACTCGTGTCCGTACCCGGCGTCAGTTCTTGTTTTGACCCGCGCTGTCATATTTCCCTGTTCACTGTATAATTGTTAGCCAGCAAAATGTAGAAAATGTCTGAGTGTCGTTGCTAATCGAAGGGCCGTTTCACATGACGTCACCCACCGACCCCGATGGGTCTGGAGAGAGGCCGCCACCAATTCCTGCTCCTTGTTGGGTTAAGGAGCGAAGCTTGTGGGTCCATCAGGCTAGCTGGCATAGAGGGGGTTGGGTCACACACCTGGGATTGGCCGATCCCACGCCGACGCCACCTTTTCTGAGGGGGATCAGGGAATTTCAGAAAGGCCAAAATGGAGACCTTCGATGTGAGACTAGGCTCACGTCTGGGCTGAGGGCCTGTCCAGGTGTCAGTTAGAATTACCACGCCTCTGCTGGCTTATTTAATAGCAGCCGTGTGCTAATAGCGCGATACATTTCCACTCACATTAGCTGTGACGACATAATGTGACGTACGGAATACAGTAAGATTAGATCTCACTATGTAAGGAGGGTAATTACTATGGTCTAAGAAATGCTTCCCTGCCCCAAACGGCTCCAAGACCTGGTGTAACGACAGACTGAGGGTGGTTTCGAGAGGGTGGCGGACAAGGCCCACAGGAGCTGTGAGCTTCTCTGGCAGCTCCAGCAGCCACTCGCTGATCTGTGACGCTCCTTCTACAAAAATCCCAAAAATCCGTTTCGTGCCACCCAACATTTAGACACCCGCTTTTTGGTAAGACATATCCAACCCCTCCTCAAGATGTATATTCACGCCCCCGCCTATGTTTCATGTACCGTACACATCCTCGGGACGCTTCTCCTGATCTGCGGACAGAGGGACCCAGCAGCGCGATACCTATGGAAACCTCCAGATGACCACTCAGAAGGGGGCAGAAAGTATACGGTATATAGTATTGACAGAACCCCCCCCCCCACCACCACCACCACCATCACCACCATGCACCCTGTGAGTAAATAATTCAGAGCTGAAAGGATGCGTAGCACTAGCTTTAGCAATAATGCAACGGGGAGAAACCTGTCAAGTTTAACAACATTTGACTGGGGGGGGTGAGGGGAAAATAACAGTCATACAGAAGCTGGGCTCCTGTGGGGGAGTCGTGAAACGTGTGTGTCTCTCTGTCTGTCTGCCTATGTTATGTATGCATTACATTATGGGGACCAAATGTCCACACAATGTGATAAAAACCTGCTATTTTGACCTTGTGAGGACCATTTTTTTCGTCTCCACAAGGGGAACCTTAAGTTTATAGAAATCTCTGACAGCAATCAAAAAACTAAAGACTCGTATTTGTTTGGCTACTGATGGTTAAGGTTAAGGCCTTAACCAAATCAATCACCTAAGTTAAATCACCTAATCTGATATTTAAACCTTACACTGCAGAAAAACAACCTTTTAAATAGCATGCTTTTTTTCAAATTGAAGCATATGTGACTGTCAGACTTACTTTGATAACCAATTATTCGTCAAGCAACACTAAACTAATCTAGCACACATATTAGTCTCCAACCTAAATTTTCACATGCATTCATCAACTGAAACAATTTCTGGTTTAACATTTCCAGAAATTATAATACAGGCTCAGTCGGGATCATCGGGAGGGGTGTGAGTGTGGGTTGTGCGTCATGCAGTGCGCTCAGTGACACTGGGAATCCCCAGCTCACACACACACACACACACACACACACACACACAGAGTGAACACCTCCACAAAGCCGGCTCAGTACTGAACACGGCACGGCGCGAGACGCCCCCACTGGTAGCCAGACGCGCCCGTTTCGGGGGCCATCTGTTTTTGCACAGCTTTCACTTCATAGTGTTCGGGGTATTCCCCCGTCTGATGTCAGGCTTGGACAGATTTTGTGGGGGGGGGGGGGGTTGGGTTCAGTAGAACCGTGTCATCAGCGCCATCTGGCAAACGCGACTGACGGAGGTGTGGAGACACACGTCCCGCCTATAGGTGCCTCTGCATGGCCTGGGGGGGGCGGGGGGGGGGGTGGCTTGCTCGTAACGGCCGTTAATGCCCAGTGAACTGCCACTTGCACCCATTCCAGTGCTATGATTCGCTGAGCTGCACAGGAGAGCAGGAATGCAGATGCGCTGGGCCCAAAACAAAACACCCCCCCCCACCCCCATTAGAGTCGCTAAGAGGCCTTAGAGCTTAGCTGCTAGCTGTATTGGGGGTCTCTATGAAAATGAGGGAGGGGGCCGTGGTGTTGCCCCTCCCTCGCTACCGCGGGTCACGGCTCAACCCAGTGTGCACCCATACGCAGATCACTCTGCCCAACCAATTTGCCTTCAGTGACAGCAGGGAAAAAAAGGCTTTCACTTCCTATTTTAACTTTAGTCCGAAAATCACCATGGTAAACGTTAGTAATACAGAAAGATACATTCTTATCCAGCCAAAGACCCTTTGTGAGGACGATCTCCTTGACGGAGAAATCCGGCGGCTAATTGCTGACATGTCATAACGAATGATAAACGTCGCGCGCCGTCGTGTACCTGGGACCCGTGTCGAGAACACGCCGCGCGCCGTCAGACCGGCCAGACCCCAAGGGGCCCATCCATTACGGGGGGGGGGTTTGCACCCTGGCGAGGCTGCTGACAGGCTCTTGCCTCGGCGGAGCGGCAGTAATGATTTTCGCACGTGCGCCGCCCCCATGTCGCCCGGCCCCCCCACGCTTCCTCTCTGGGATTCACCGTGCCTCGGAGCTGTCCGGGCACCCAGGGAAGAGGGGTCGCCACACTGAGTCTGGGGGAGCAGGAAGCATAGCTTGGGCACTTTTGGCAGTGACAGGAAGTCTGTACAGCTCAATGCGTGTATGCTGGTACAGATTCATCTGTTTCTGTCGGAGCCTGTTAGTGTATCGGGACGCTGGCGTGGCTTTCAGTATGTGTGGCTACCGGCTCGTTTGCACGAGTGTGCAGTGTGAATTCCCTGTTCGGAATCTTAATAATGATCATGCTTTCCACTGGGGATGGATCCTGGATAAGCTGCTTAAAAAACACAGCAGTGAATGATTGTGCGTGAATATAAATATGCTAATTTAAAAATTGTTTTATATTTAAATTTAGGGGGAAAGATAAATCATCTGTCCTGCCGAGATCATGGTATTTGCCGTTTCGCAGCCTGGCTTTTATCGGAGGCAACTGACCCATTTATGAGGCCGGATATTTTCACCAGAAGATTTCAGAAGGTTAAGTGCATTTCTCAAGGGTACAGCAATCAGTCCCTCATGGGAAATAAACCTACAGTTTTAAGCTACGAATACACATCCTTAACTGCCACACCATCTACTGTCCGAGATATGAAAATACAAGCTCATTTTATAATAACTCATTTTGGATAAATTTATATTACGTCTGCATGTTGAAAGGCAGAGAGCAAGTTTTCCTTGCGGTGCCCCAAGAAACAACACACAAAGACTTATAGATCTGAGGGCAGATACTGATATAATATACAAATGTTTTTGTTTAATGGTTCTTTCACTCTGGGCGGACAGTTTTGTGCCACACAGCTCTAGAATCTAATGGGGCTCTTGAAAGTTTTGTATGAGGGGTGAAGATGAGGAGATGAATGATGCAGAATGGCTGCAGCGTCCTGCGAGCGAGGAAGGACTGACGCTCGAGCTGGAAGTAGAGACAGCAGCAAGCCACGGCTCTCTGCTGCTACGGTCTAAGCAGCGGGCAAGAGGCCGTCCGCCTGCCCTCAGGTTTGAGGAAACGGCACTGATGGCGAATTCAGACTATTAGCATTAAGAAACAAAAAGATGAAAAAAAACTTTATAACTCCACAAAATAACTGTTGAGGAAGCATTTTCTGTTTTTTCCTGTCTGTCCGTTTCTGCTTCTTTTTTTTGACAGAAGGCAGTGTATAATTTAAATCAGCCCAAATACATTCCACAGAAGCATAAATAATTGAATAGAATGGAGCACAACCTTTTGTTTGTTTTTATTTTAGGGTGCACAGGCAAATTATAGTACTTTTTTTTTCTCTACTGAAGCTTGTTTTGAAGATGCCAGATCGTGTGCCGAGAGACGGGGAGAAGGGAAGGGGGGGCTGGCTGAAAGACTCGTTCGGGGGGTGTTAGTGAAGGCCTGGAGCTGGGGGGGCTTCGTAGATGGATGTTCATTTGATTTCCAGAAAAGTGGATAGGCAGGTGGCTACTTGGTAGATCTGGAGTGAGGAGCACATTGGCACAGCTGATACAGCGCAGCTACTTGTTGAGGAACACGAGTGGGTCACTGATATTAATCCAAGCAAAATGACGCATCCATGAACATGAATCCTTGACCAGCTGTCAAGGAACAGTCCTACCTACTGCCCCATGTCGGTATTTAAGGTCAGGTTCCCAAAGAGGTGTGGTTTCTTAGGCCAGAAAAAATGGATGTAGCACGTGACTGGCACCAAGGGCAACTATAGGAATTTTTGATGCAGGCGGGTATAAGGGGGACCATAATTCATATGCCAGTGCCAACCTTATCATTAACCAGTGATATGCTTTGAAACAGTGAGGGGCAGGGGCACTCGAAATGCCAATCAGCTTTCAGCTGGAGCCAGTGGCCCCACTGCTGTATACACCCCTGGCTGGCACTCAAAAGAATCACCTGACTGCAAAGAGGTCAGAGATTGGTTAAATATTTAGTCTAAAGACTGTAGTCACAAGCTGTGGATCATTAGTGAAAAATAACCTAATCTTATTCTGGGCTGTACTCTTTATATTTGTATACGATCAGTTCCTGGCCAGGCTCTGGAGAGAGGCGTATTAGGTTAATTAGGTGAATTAGGGTCTCTGAGTTTCCCACAGCACGTTTCCAGTGCCTTCTGGAATAGGCTCCAAGATCACTGCAACCCTGTACTGAATCAGTGGTTTCTGAGAATGGATGGATGGATGGATCCTGCCTGCCTGCCCCACCCTCGAGAAAAATAGTAGCATCAGTGTGTATGCAAAAGCCACCAGAAAATAGTGACATTTGGTTGAAAACCACCAGCAAGCTCCTCACAGCTTCTTAAAATTAGATTAGAACAACCGACTGAAGGTCCTCAGAGATACAGACACGCAGATTAGAAGCTCCGGGTGCCACAGACTTGCAGACGTGGCCTCGTTCCCTCAGATCGCCCGCTCGTCCTCCAAAAGTCTGCGGGGCTCGGCGACCTTCGACCCAGACCGCATCACTCCTGGGCCCGCCAGGGGATTGCAGCCAAACCACGGCCTTAAAAAACTGCTGACAGGGGTGCAGCCCCATTTGCCACCCTGGGCGGGAGAAGGCTGTATGCATGTTGGGACACTGTGACGCGTTTCATCCATGTTTTTTTGGTTTAAGAGCAGAGAAATAAAACAGAACGAAAAACTGAAAACAGAACAGTGAATAAAAGACAAATATGGGGCAACGAGCTGTTCTATGAACTTAAAAAGCATAAAACACGTACTTAGCAAATTCAATAACGCCGTAAATCGTTCCATATGAAGTGCTAAAAACAAGACATGAAATAAAAATGTGTAAGGGGGAAAAAAAATGAAAATACTTACACTGCTGTCACTCACCCCGGAGACAGGGTACACCGTCCAGCCCAGCTCAGCAGTGGCCGTGGTGGAATCCATCAGCGTCTCTGTGGGGGGGTAGAATTCACCGTTAGCCTGCTGATCTATCACAGAATGAAAATGGGTCAGCCCCAGTCCGTCCCCGACCGTCACACTCGTATGTTCAACATGGCAGCGAAACCGGAACTTCAGGCCTCTCCGCGAGAGACCCCAGAGACTACTCAGAGAGGGGCTCATCAATTCTGCTGGCCATAAGATGTTATTGGTACGTTCCGTTATCTCTCCGAAGTCGTAAATTCCGAGGTGCACTATGCCACGTCCAACAATCTCCCGTTTGAGCTACACATCTCTGAACAAACATGGCTGCCTCCATGAACACGTGCTGTGTGTTGTTGCTTTTTGTTTTTTTTTTTATTCTTTTTTCCAAAAAACAAACAAAGAAGAAACACGAAACAGTCAAACCATATTAAAAGCTTTATAATATTTTAGTAGATCCATGGTGATGTTCTTTTTCCGAGAGGCAAACAATCCACAAACAAAATAAAAAAAATGTTTTTAAATATGATATGATATGATATGATATGATATGCTAGGATACTGTTGACAGTCATAATATGGTATTGTCTTATTCAAACACATTAATACTATTAATACTATATTAATAATATTAATACATTTAACAAAGTATACATTTTAAAATATTTATAAAATAGATTTACTGTTGACTGTGCAAGCCGCCATATTGAAATGACATCATAGGGGAATCTCGGACAACTGTCTGACATGAACGTCGGACACAAAGCGTCTTTCATGACGTTTTTATCCGAGTTCCGACTTGGAGAGAGATAATCGATCTGACTTTTCACCTCCAGGTTCCCCCCCTCGGCATGGGTTTCTAAAACTGCCACGTGACAAAATGTAGGTCATGCACAGTGCTTTACACTCACAGGTAATTAATTGCTCGTGCTCAAGAAGTGGTAAAGAGATTTTAATTTCTGCGGACAACAGACTAGATTCCCGCCTTTCCTTCTTCCCTACAACAAATGACAAAGGTGGACATTTCCGGTCCAGGGTGTAAAAATCCAAGCCAAGATTTTGTTTCAACCAAGAAGTTGAGTATTCTGTGACTGTGACTCTTTATGCTCAACTAGTTGGTTGAAACAAAATCTTGGCCTGGATTTTTACACCCCAATTTCATTAATATGGACATAATTAAAATTTTTTTGGAATAGGCAATGGAAATAAAAAAAGCCCATAAAATGAACAAACAGGCAGAAACTGAATGACCCCCCCTTGATTTGGGTGTGTTCTTCAGTCAGGTTTTTACAGAGACCTTTGCCTCCCGGTTCCTGTGAGCGGCCTCCACTGGCTGAGGTTCTCTGCTGACAGTGAGTGCACCCGTCCCAAACACCGCCGGAACGTTCCCCGCACCCGCGGGCCCTCACAGAGCCTAGCAGGAGACAATGGGGGCCACACTCCTCCAGGTGGGGGGCCTCGCCAAGTGCGTAGCCCTCCATCCTGAGGACAAGTGAAAGACAAGAGTCCCGTGTATGGACTGGAACCAGAAAAGAGGGAGGAGGCGACATGTAAGTGGAAGAGCGAGCGGCCGCGTCAACGTCAAAGGAACAAAGCTGGTGCCCCCTGGTGCCGCTCCCAGCCGCCTTTTCTTCCTTTGTTGTTGTCTTTCCTCGGCACCTTCTCCCCCCTCCCCGTTTTCCGCCACCACTGCCGAGTAGCGTTTGGAATGCGTCCCCGGGGAGGGAAAGCGTTAAAGGTACGTGGCGTCCTAAGATTACTCAACAAGAAGCACATGGAGCTTTTTCCGCTGTGACCGTCTAGGATTTATAAGCGCTCCCCACTTCGAACTCATTACCACGCCCCCCAGGCGGCCACATTTGGGAAAAATACGCACGGTACTTATAATGTATACAGTGTTATTCCATCACACCCCCCACCCTTGATTCACAGCCCGTAAGCTGAGGTAACAAGCAGCTTTGTTTACGTATAAATAGGTATCCTATATTCCTTCTAAGCCGGAGACGTCACATGGGAATAGTAAGTAGCAGCAGAAGTGATGGGGGTGTCCCGTTAGGCGTCACCCCACCCCCACCCCCCCGGGGGGGGCCCCCGGGGGGCGGGGGGGGGGGGGGGGGGGGGGGGTGGGGGGGGGGGGGGGGGGAGGCGGGGGGGGGGGGGTGGGGGG
>JABFEA020000130.1:21640670-21653302 GCA_019775915.2 Cyphomyrus plagiostoma | reverse complement strand
CCCCCCCCCCCCCGAGCGCACCCCCCGGGTCCATGCCGTGCTTGTCTGCGGTCCAAGTTTGGTGGGCTGATACGAAACACATTTCTGTCTCTTTGCCTGCCGCGTAAACACAGGTCCAATGTCGCCACGCTAGCTGGGAAACATTAACACTACAGGCTGGGTCGTCATGTCAACCATTTCAGCCCCCCCCCCCAGATCCTTGGGGAGCAGTATCTCAGTTTAGAGAGGAATAGGTTACCTTGCTGGGACACGTACCCCACATGGGCGGAGCACCAGAACTCCCCAACCCCCAAAAAGCACAGCATCTGTATGTCATGGAGCTCAACGAACAGCACAATAAAAGTTATATAAATAACAGAGGGGCAAACGTTGGGAGGAGGGATGGAGCTCTGTGGAGGAGCGAGAGCAGCTAGGCTGAGCTTCCAGGGAATGCCCAGGTACAGGTGTAGACGGCACTGAAGCAAGAGCTACACAACATCTTCCAACAGGGGTGTGAAGGTGTACGAATGACAGTCACACCTACAAGAAGTGTGCTGAGCTACGGCGTTCGCTGAACTATGGATCTGGGATTTCCCGAGGTAGCCTCTGGGATTCTGGGCTTTAGCCGGTGTGCCGGGAAGGCCTGCCTTTGGTCGCCGTGACGATGGAGGCAGACAGCGCTCTGGAAATCAGGTAGGGGCCCTTGCGTGGGCCGTTTCCCAGGGAGACGGCGGACAGAAGCATCGTCCGTCAGGTTCCTGCGGGGACCGGCAGACGGGTCCCATTCATCTGCTCGTTCATTCCGGAGCGGGGGAGGGGAGAATGGGCGGACGAGTGGGGCGCTGGGCAAATTACTACATCACAGGGCCGGCGAGGAGGAAAACCTACAAAATTAGGGTTTTTAAAAAGGCGATCGGTCAACTGCTACATTTGTCGAGGAATTAGGTGTCCTGTCCGCCTGCGTAGCTGGTGCCACACCTTAGACCGAAGATTTACAGGCTATTAACAAAAACTGATATTTTTTTACCCTTACTTGGAAGCAAGATGGTTTCCCTCTCAGTTATTTGCTATTCCTGGTAATAAATATTCCTGTCATTAAGTGGGTAGAAGTACTAACCCTATTCTCCAAATCCTAAATCTCCCGACCCCACAGTGCTGATTTTGGGTTAGACTGCAGCGTTTCGTCTGCCTTCGACTGGATCCTCACCGTACGCGACCTCACACAGAGCAGGACTCTGTCCTCCCCTCTCCTGGAAGGAGGAGGCCAATGAAGGACAAATGTGATGGCCGCTTCCCCAAACAGGAGCCGGCCTTTTGATTTATATTCCTATGCAAACCGCTAACTTTTAATTAACAGGGCTTTACATGTGCCCCCACTTATTTTTAGGGACGTGCAATATCTCCAAGACACGCAATTCTAGGCAAGCGTAATAGCGGGCTCTACCCCATCTCCCCCCCCACATTTATCATAAAGCCCTAATCTTGTAATTAAGCAGGAGAAATTGAATTTGCACAGCCATTGATAATATAATGTGATGTAGCAAAGCTTACAGAAGGAAATGAGAATTATAGCCCATAACGGTAATGAGAACTGGGGACAAAGCGAGCGGTGAAATATAAGCCAGCGCCTGGCACTGGATGGGACAGGAGGTGTCCCTGGCGGGAATATGTGATGCACGCCGTGTCCCATAATGCACTGCCGCTACCTGCTATCGGAAGTCCAGGGGCAGGCGGGAGTGGCAGTTGACCCAGAAAGATGGATTAGCCTGCCTATCATTCGGCCACAGTAGACGCACCAATTCATTACCACAGCCTTGACATGCTGCCCCCCTTCCCCTATACTCCGGAGGAGGTGAAAACATGCCATGGTGGGGGGGGTGCTCCAGAAATACCAGCAGAGTCTGACACGGCTTCTATTATTTACACGGCGGATGATGCAGGAAGGATGGCGTTGCCTTGGCAATGATGGCAGTCCGGAGGAAAGATCCTAGCCCCCCCAAAGCAGTCCATACCCTCCCGCCTTGGTCCCCCACCCCCACAATCTGGCAGCTAAAGTCAAAAAGCAACAGTCAACTGAAACTGAATCAAGATACTTTAGCACATAAACAGAATTGCTCAATATTCTGTGCAAGGCTGCCCCCCAAGCAACAGTGGCTAAATGGACCTTCCAGGACGCGCGATTCTGCCTGTAATGTGCAGGTCAGCAGAGATTTTACCCACGTGACAAATGTGCCTCACAGGAGGTTTTTCCCCAAGGCGCAAACTCCTAAAAGAACATGCATCTCGCTGGCAGCCAGACAGAATTTCAGACTCTTCCAGCCAAAGTGTTTAACTCATAAAAAAAGAAGAAAAAAAAAATTAACCGTCAAGCACACATTTTACAGTAAGTTAAAAACGCCACAGCGCAGTGAGTCAGAAGATTTCATCAGCCCTGTTCTCTGCAACCGTGTGCCACTTTGTAGACTTACATTTAGCTCTGGAAATCTTTCACTCCCCCCACTTTGATCAGGCCTACAAACCAGGGACTCCCCAGCTGCTCTGGAATGTAATCTGCAACCAATGAACTGGACAAGGGACAAGCGATCAATCAGGCCATCCAGGCTGCTGCTGGAGCCGCGCCAGACCCATTCAATGGAGGAGGCATCCCAGTAATGGACTGCTAGTACCTGCAGTAGCCAGTTGATGTGCTGAACTTCCAATACATCTCCACCCTTCGTTACTGACACAGCCTTGGCAGTGTATGGCAAGAGAGCTGCCCACTGATCCACTGAATGCAGTTTAGCCATTTGGTGTGTCTAAATAGCCCAGTGTGTGTGTCCTGCGATGGACTGGAATCCAGTCCTGAGAACACCTCCATGTGCCCTCCAGTGTCCGATTTTGGCTCCAGGCCGCCCTACGATTCAGTTCAGGATACACAGCTTGATGAGAAATGCTTGGATGAACGCACCTGTGAGTTCTACACTAGTTCCCAACCGCCCCCTTTTTGCAATCCCATAACGAAACAAAGTAGCACCTAATAGTGTTTTGTTCTTAAAGCAATATTTTAACTTTATTTTGGGCTTTTGTTGTTCCACACAATTTTCATCCTGGTCTCGGTTTTATTTAATAAAACACTTTTTTTCCGCCACATTTTTCTCACTTCAGGTTTCATTTAAAATCACGGCCTTGATTAGCAGACCCCCATTAACCCCGTCACTGTGAGTTCATCCATACTGGAAATTTGTCATACTTTGTAACAAATGCAAAATGCATTATAATCATAAGCTGCCCTCTGGGAAACCTTCACTAGGCTAGAAATGAGGAAGAGCAGCAGCGCCGCAGAACACTAGAGAGCCCAAGCGGGCCCCAGGGCCTAACACTGTGCTCGAGGGCCCAAGCGGGCGCCAGGCTCTAACACTGTGTCCGAGGTCCCAAGTGGGCACCATGCCCTAAACGCTGTGCTCGAGGGCCCAAGCGGGCACCATAACATAAACGCTGTGCTCGAGGGCCCAAGCGGGCGCCGGGCCCTAAACGCTGTGCTCGAGGGCCCAAGCGGGCGCCGGGCCCTAAACGCTGTGCTCGAGGGCCCAAGCGGGCGCCAGGCTCTAACACTGTGTTCGAGGTCCCAAGTGGGCACCATAACATAAACGCTGCGCTCGAGGGCCTAAGCGGGCGCCGGGCCCTAAACACTGTGCTCGAGGGCCCAAGTGGGCGCCAGGCTCTAACACTGTGTTCGAGGTCCCAAGCGGGCGCCAGGCTCTAACACTGTGTTCGAGGTCCCAAGTGGGCACCATGTCATAAACGCTGCGCTCGAGGGCCCAAGTGGGTGCCGGGCCCTAAACATCGTTTGCAGGTTTACTCTCCCAGGCATCATGGCTCCAGCACAAAGAGCACGTATCTGCGTGGAAAAGCACGCCTTCCTCCCTCAGCTACTCACCTCACTCTCACACAATACAGGCACGGATTCACTTACACCACGTGTCGCTGGAACGTGGTAGAGAACCCACTGGGACACCCAACCTCCACACTCAGAACCAGAAGCGAGAACCGAACCTCCGACCCCGGACGTGTGAAGTGGTGCTGCTACTCCTTCCAGGCCAAGAAGCAAAAAAACGGAATCCAGGCAATATCGTCACACTGTGCGTTACCTTAACGTGTGTTTGATTTATAACCTGCTACCCAGGGAATATATTCTGCTGATGTCTATTCAAGCAATGTGAAGCCATCTGCCCAAGCACTGCAAGGACCTGTTCTGGATCAGATCCATCAACGCGAGGACCACACTTCACGGCCGTCGGAGTTCTGCTCTCTGTAGTAATTCAGACAAAGGCTTCCACTGTCTAGCATAAGCGTTTGGCACAATCTCACATCATTCGCTGCAGATAAAGTCCTTTGTCTTCTGGGGGAATGGCAAGGTGACATTACTCCTCCCCCTCTTACGCCGTTTAGCTTCCACTGAGAAACTAGTGGGAGAAAAAGATCACGCCACGCAGACTCGTGAGGGTACCAGTTGTATTCCTGTAGGTACGTGCAGTGTGGCACCCAGGTGCTGAGCCCACAGGAAGGCTCTGTCGACACATGCAGGGGTTTCCCAAAGCCAGAATCAGTCCCACGTGGACTGGGGCTGCTCTCCATGGCCGCGGCACCTTACATATGTCTCTGTAGAGACGTCACTCTTTCACAGAATATTATGCAGACTCTGGATATTGCCAGTATCCAGGATTGCGCACTAGAGGCCTCACTGTGAGGCAGAGGCTGGAAGGGAGGGACGTAGAGAAGAATGACCAGCACTGTGTATCAGTGCCACTCCAAATGGGAGAGGGGCAAACCAGCGAATGGTGGATTCGAGAGCAGTCAGGGATACTGGGGAGGCACTCAAGCCATCACACAATTAAAAATAAGTATAATCCATGGCAGCCCCCGACAGCCCCATACCCCATTAAGAAAGCGAAGGTCATGTCCGTATAGAATTTCTAAGCAGAAATAATAATAATACATCTGTGGCACAGGCCCCATTTTAAACATCAAGCAGCAGTTGATCACTATGAGTCCTCACTGCAAAAGCTAGCCAGCTTCAGGCAGGTCCTGGGATAAAAAAAAAAAAGAAGCTGAATTCATTTTCCAGGAGTGAGTCTTACATCATTCCCCGTTACGACACCCTGATGTTTTGACAAAATCTTCTAAATTGTGCTCTTTCAGCATGAAGATGTGATGTTTAAATAAAAGTCTAAATAAAAAATTAAAACATGAATCCATGGCTACAAAGTTGGGTTAGGAGTTGCACGTCTGATAAGGGGGGGCCATCGGCCAAATGCTCCTCCATGTCAGATCCAAATGAAGGAACGAAGTCTGTATTTACTCTGTTCCAGCCGTGAAATCCTTTCCACAGTAACAAAAAAAAAAATAATCTTTTTGAAATCATTTTTTTCCTGGATACATGTGTAACTGGAATCTTCACAATTTCATTTTATTCTTGTTATAAAACACCAGAACAAAAGCAAAAAAAAAAACAACTAAACAGAAACTAAATTTAACATGGCACACATTTCAGTCAAATTACATGAATAGATTTTCTGCACTGGCTTTGTCGATGTTGCTGCAATCTGGATACTAACCCGCTCAAAAGGATTTGACTATTCATTCAGCATATAACCCTCTATCAAAGGTCACTGATGTTGCATTAATCTGTTTCGGTGCTGTTTACGCAATGAGTGTGGCTGTTATACTACAGTGATCCAGGGACCTCCAAACTAGCCGACCCGTTATTTAACATTAAAACTATTCCTGGCATCATTTCTTTTGTTTTTAAGAAAATGCTTTATGTGATCTGTACCTTCATAGTGCATTCATTACACATACACTGAACATTCAGTGCACCTTCATAATGCATTCATAAGAAGCTAAATATACCTTAATAATTTAACAGCGTTGACATTTGTACATAAACCTCATATGATACATATTATAATCATATAATCTTGTAATGTTTGATATTCATGAATATTAAAGGTATGTTTGGACGTTAAGGTACATACATACATGTTGCTTATTAACACATTATAAAGGAGCATTGAATGTTTGATGACTGCATTGCAAGGGCATTTTGAAGGCCCAGTTAAAGTAATGCGTTGCCAAATTTCATTCCACAAGAAAGGAGACTGGTTGCATTTTGAATGGTTCTTTGCAATCACATGTACCAGAATTTGTCATTTAGGCTTCATACCTAATATATGACTCATTTTATAGTTTGGGGGGAAAAGGATAGTTCATTCCTTTTTCAGACAAACATTGGCATGCATTAAACACCTCGACTGTAGCCCGGGGTGTTACATAGGTCAGAAGAAAAAGTGTAAAGCACTTTGAAAAAGAATGTGAAAGAGGGAAAATATTATACAAATTCTTTGCCAAGAGTTGATTTATTTGAAAACGCTGTTCTGAGAGCAAAGCGGCTGGTTCATATCCTCTCTCCAAAGAACCAGCCCTTATCTTCTTCCTTTGGTAAAGGCCATTCCTTTCAGTGCAGACGCACATCTCTGACCTTTCTGAACACAGATCTAACTGGTGTTTAGGGGTGAGGTGCGTGCCCACGATCAAATGGGAGGCATGGTGATGTTGTGGAGACCCTCTTTACTAGGGTAAAATGAAGCGTGTCCCATTTGGCCGGCTCCCCATTTTTTTTTCCCAGCATGCCGCGTGTCCGCTTCAGATCTGAAAGACTGCAGATATAAACAACTCGCAGAGAGACAGAGCCACGGAAAACGCTGCCTAGAAGCCACGCCTTCGAAAGGCTTCCTTCCAGAAATCCCTTGGCCTGCTTGGAATACACCTCTGGACACCCTGCACAAGTTTTTGCAGACAGTACTACATATAATATACGTGAAAATCCAACAAATAAAAAAAAATGGGGACACAAAAGCACCTCTGTTCAAACTGTTCAGACACCTTAAATTCTAAGCTGCTAATTGGCTTAATGGAAACAATTATTCCTTACCTATGAGCCGTCAAGAGAGCAGGGGAGCCAGAACCATGTGTAAAGAGCATGTGCGCACGCAGCTCAAGTCTCCCTAGAAGGAAAATACAAGGGGCTGGGAGAACCAAGAACAGCTCCAGTCGGGAAAACACTGCGTACCTCCCAACCGGAGAGCCTGGTTCACACCTGGGAATGGGGACTCCAAGCATAGATGGGGCAGGTTTAAACGTCAGGGTCCTGGGGTCACCAGGCCACCATCCCCCCCTTGTGCTAAATGACAAGCAGCTTGTAGAAGAGGCATTAACAACCATGTAAGCCTGGCAGATTTACAGCATGTCCGCCTTACAGAGAGAGGCAGACCGAAGCGCAAACTTGCCGGATAATCGACGGCCCTCCCCTCCATTATTCTGCCATACTGGGATGGTTTACAGCTAATTTTATGTCATTTATGAAGGGGGGGGGGCGGAGCATAGTGGTGGGGGCACACAGCCCCACTCAATTATTAAACAAACCAGAAACTGCAAAGATAAAAAGAGCTCAATTTCCAAGCAATTCCTCGCCTCCTTCACAGCAAATCATAAACAGCCTTCCAGAGGACCCAGTTCTCTTTCTGACATCCAGCGGATGGACGGTTGTGGAAGGAGCACTCACTCAAAATACATTTTTTTCCCCAGAAGTCAGCAGAGGGAAGGAAGCCAAGGTTTCTGGGGGGGAAAAAAGCCAGCAGGCCAGCAGAAACAGGTTATAATGTGAGTCATTACATTTTCTGTTCCTGGATACTGTCTGCTGTAGTATAAATCACTGGCTGTTTTGCTACACTGAGGTTTTCGCTACGCCCACAAGCGACGGCGGCCCCCATGTCTGTGGATAGGCGGGATGCAGCCCGTATCTCATCCTGCTTTGAAGATCAGAGGCCCAGATACAGAAGCGGAGAATCGGGCTAGCGCAGAATCGGACTCCAGTTTCACAATTACTGTATGCTGCCCGGCGCATCAAGCCTGGTGGCACCATTGGCATAAACCTGCGGTTGTCTCTCTTTCAGGTTTTCAGAGAAAGAAAGACCTGCTAATGACCCGAAGAGGGCCAAGCCCCGGGGTCCTCAGGCACCCCAGAGAGGCTCTGGCAGCTCGTCATGGTTCCATAATCGCTTAGAGCGAAACAACAAAGTCCATCTCGGTTTTTCTCCTGCTGCAGTGGGATAATCAGCTTCGCTTCACGCCCCCAATTTTCTATTCCTCAAAGATATGCACACAGTATGACACACGTTAAACCTAGTGGTACACGATGGGAAAACTATGACTGAAGCCGATAATCAATATATTTTTCTCTAATATCACCAATACCGCTAACAGACTAACAGAATTTTTGTGGAAAATTAAAGATTCATCCGTGGGCCAGACTTAATAATGAATTAAAAACAGGCCATATAAAATCACCTCATGGCCTGGTACTTTGACACCTCCTCTATGTGGTGAACGAGCCGACAAAATCACTCATCCTAGTTGTTATGTCTTTAGGCCTGGTGCTGCTAACTTTGAATATCGTTAAAGTTTTAATATTAGGCAGCGATACTGGGCTAGACTGACACCCTGGACTGATGCTGATATCTTGATTTTTAAAGGATATTGAATGATACTGATGTTAAGCAATATATTATGCATGTCTATCCATCCACACATTTCCTGGAAACGCTTGTCCTATTCGGGGTCGCGGGGGGTGAGGGGCCTATCCTGGAGGATATGGATGCAAGGCAGGGAACAGCCCAGGATGGGGCACCAAACCATCATAGAGGCAGGTATACACACACACACACACACACCATTCCAATGCATGTTTAATTAAACCTTAATGCTCTACCATCTAATCCATTATTTATTGGATTTAAAATTAAAACAAACATTAAAATAAAAATATTCCCCCCAAAATGTACAGCTGTTATGCATTATTTAAATATACTGTAAAATACAGTAAAATACTGTAAAATACGGTAATGTGCCCCCTTGGCCACACGTGTGCAGGTTCGAATCTCCACTCCTTGTGGGTGGAAGTTGCCGCTTCAGCTCCCCTGTGTTGTGAAGATTTCCTCCAGATACTCTGGATCTTCCCCAAAGCCCAAAAACATGCAGCTAGGATCAGTGTCGCTCCTACATTCTCCACAGCATGTGAGCATGTGTGCATACAGGTTCTCCGACACCGACCGGCCACTTCTCAGGTACAGTTGCACCCGTTTTCCCCATGCAGTCCCAAATCCCCTGGTGACCCTGACCAAGATAAATGCCTGGAAGATAGATGGATGGAGCATGCGGTCATAGCTTAGCTACAGTTATGGATACGTGAATAGCTACAGTTTAAATGGGGCTATAAAACGTATGTAACCCTATTCAGGGACTTTATAGAGGGAAAAAGACTGTCAGCCGTATGTTCGTGGGACAGCTGTACGTTCCTGGGCCACGGTTCTCCCACACACACTCATACACGACTCTGCTTTCCGTCTGTGCCGAACAGGGCCGTCTGCTTACTCTCAGAGGACTTTCCAAGTGGATCTTACTCTGTCTACCATGTAAACGGAGACAGTGCCCCTTTCCAGTAGAGAGCGCTAGGTGGGGATTCCCTTTTTCTAAAAACAAAGTCATTAACTCTGTCTATATTAGCAGTGTGCGTGCTGTGGAGGGGAACGCAGCTTAAAACAGATACAGAGCGCTTTCCATCCCTTTGGACATATAAGCATCGGTGTCCCTCAGTGGATTTTGGGTAGGACTTGCCTCCGGACGTCAAAGGGTCGTAAAAAAGTCGGCTTTCCGCCGCCCTGTTCCCCACTGAGGTCATTCTGGTGGAAACGTCTAAGACCAGAACAACCAATGCGGACCACGTCCCCCTACCAAGGAAAAGATTGTGAAACAGCGGCCACCGGAGGAATTTTCTCGACATCTTCCAAGAATCAGTTTTACGGCTCCCATCCGCGATCAGCTACAGGGCCATTTCTCTTCGCAGCCACCAGCCACGCTAATAATTTCCATGAACATATATATATATATAAATACGGCTTCCCAATGCTTTACATCCTTCTCCAGCATGACAGAACTTCTACCCAGAGTTAATTAGGGTGCAGTAATTATTCTGCACAGCTGGTCTTGCGAAGTCATGTGCTTGAGAAATGGGAGAGGTTAAGTCTTCAGCTGAAGGGAGGCTTCCACAGAGGCTACAGTTACACATCCAGAGAGAGCAGGACCTAAAAAAAACATTCAGATCAACTGTGGGTCAACAATGCAGCATCCGCCGAGGACCGGGGGCTGGCCAGGCTTACTGAAGACCGCCTGATAGGATCTCGCTGTCAGTTCTCCTCAGGGTAATATTTTCCACACACAGATAAATGTTTCAGCATCAAGGTGTTCAGTTAAATACGACGCAGAATTGTGGGACTGGGACGAAAAATGCAAGTGGCAAGGCGAGGAGCAGCTCCAGGTCCGAAAGCTGAGTCCGAAATCCATGGGTTGGCTGTTGCTCTATGAGAGTAGGTGAAGATCTCAACTCCACCACAGAGTTTTGAGAAGCCTTTAAAAATCTTGTTCTCTACACTTCATTTCTCTGGATCGGGGTGAACTTCCCTTCAACCATGACAGTTCTCCAAATACCGAGACGGTGGGAATGGGTTGGTTGGGGGGGGGGGGGTCAAGTGAGACCCTCTCTAGATTCCTGGTCCATGAGGTAGAACCTCACCACTACTGTTACTCTAAGATCCAGAAAAAAATGGCCAGTGGCTTGCTGGTATGTTTGTCAGCAGGTACTGGAGCAGGACGCCGTGAAGGGTTAGCAGTCGACCTACTCCGGTAATGACCGCTGAAGTTGCTGACATGACATTCCGATCTGCATGTTCCCCGAAAGTGTGGCTCCCTTTCAGGCCCCCCCCCCCAATCTGGGCAGCTGGTGATCCAACCAAAACCTCAAGTAACAGCCATACTTCCATGGAGAAAAATCACGGGAGGTTAAAGTGTAACAGAGTGTCAAGGCCGTGTGAGACAACGGCACTCCCTGCAGCTGTAGCTGCAAACGTGCCCGGAAAAACGCCAGTCTCCACTCACTATCTGGGAAAAAATATCCCGGGGACGACTCACACCCACACGATGAGCAGAGGATAAGCTACTTCACGCCAGGCCGGACAGGGAGCAGACCACCCACGGCATGTTTACGGCCTCTATGTCTCTCCAACTGAGCTGGACGATCCTCAACAGGCACGGCGGCCGGGCCGAAGGAGAGGGCCCTTTCTGCTGAGTCGACCAACTACTCACCCAGAGAAGAACAATGCAAAGCTTTGTGGGCCAACAACTGAGGCGAAGACGGGACACAGAGCCGTGAGGAGATCTTGATGCACCTGGCATGCCCCCGGGCCCCTCTACGCTCCTTCACCTCAGATGCCCCCCGCAGAATCGTACGGCAGAGACGTGGGCGCACAGGTGTTTGGGAGAACATGCGTACCGTCACACCCGCGTTTGACAGCAGCCGTTTCGCTAATAGGCTAATTACTGTCACGTCACACCATGAAGTGAATTATTTCCCTGTGGGAGAGAACTCTGTGTGCGTCAGCAATGCCTGGAATTTGTTTAGCATCTTCGTTTGCCGAGCTCCTCTCGCCAATCCCATATAACTACCCTGGTCAGTGAAGGAAAGACGGCCAGCTGACAATGGGTGACCAAAGAGTAAAGGTTAAAATAAAAAACACCAATACCACTGCTCTACCTACATATCTCAGGAGACACAAATGACTCTTAAAAAGTCAGCATTAAATCAGACTTAACAAAATTGAGGTTTTTATTTAAACTGAAATTTGAAGGTACTCAAGTGACACCACGAACTTGGACTGCGCATACCAGGCGAAACAGACAAACTACACTGACAAAGCTTGTGCAGAATCTGCTTCTGCTGCCAGGAAGCAAAGCGTGGCAAGATGCATCATTTTTTTTCTCGCAAAATTCTGCTCTCCTGCGCCAAGCACCACAACAATTCGCCGCCATCTCCCAACACATGGCTCCCGCAGGGAGCTAATTCCCCCCCCCCCCTCCCCGCAGGACTGGTACAAAATAGACGTGGGGGGTGGCTGGGTTATTACATTACTAAGACGTAGCAGGACCAAGGCACTTTCCCATTGGCTGGACAATACAAAGGGCAGACGGCATAGGTGACGGAGATGTCGCTGGGAGAGAACGGCCCATTCGCCTGCTCATCTCCCCCATTAACCAAGACGATCCATAACCCTGACGAACACTGGAGGGCACTGAAGGGGGGGGCACTGAAGCTCGATGCCAGCTTCCGTAGTGTAAAGCCCATAACCGCACACAGGCCTCAGCCATAAACAGACACGGCAAGAAAAAACAAATACGGTTCCACACTCTGCTGCCATGGTTAGAGAAAAGACTAAACAAATTAAGAAAAAATATACAAGGAAACAAGAGAACAAACCTCTTCCTGATTTTGTGTTTCTGCATAACTTGTTTAATTCTTAATGGCACCTGCCAGAAAAAAAAAACAGGAATCCTCAATCCAGGACGATTTTAGATACCTCATCCTGTTCTTGAGGGTTCCGTGCCAAATGGTTGATTCAGCAGGAGTGAAGTGTTCCTGGGGTTTGTGAAGGACTGGTGGATTTTTTTAAAGGTGTCCGGTCCGGTGTGTGTGTGTGTGTGTGTGTGGGGGGGGGGGGGGGGGCGGG
>JABFEA020000130.1:21598109-21618493 GCA_019775915.2 Cyphomyrus plagiostoma | reverse complement strand
TATTTACATTTATGGTTGTTAAATTTTTTTCAGATTTTTGAATTTTTTTTTTTTTTTTGGGTAATTGCCCCCCCCCCCCCCCCCCCATGTTGTACTGTATGTATAAGAACACAGTGGAATTTCGCCCCAGTTCAGTATCTGCAGCCAGATTTCTGCCCCTTTCTGAGGCGGGGAGGTTACAGGCGCCGCTGCCGGCTGCCTCATTCAGACTCGTTTTGGCTCTTGGGGGAGGCAGGGGGCCCCCGGCAGCAGGGCCAACACATGGGAAAGCCTCTCCCCCGGGGGTGACATTTACGGCAAGGCCTGTGGCCTGTACTACGAAGCGGGTTTACTGGCTCATCGGGGTAACTTTTCGGATTTAAGGTACCAAAGTTTAAATGGACTTCATATTCGCTCACTCACATTTTGCCCAGACTACCTTAAATCTGACAAGTTACCCCGATAAGCCAGTAACCCCACTTCGTAGTACAGGCCACTGGGCCGGGCTTTGAAGGGAGATTCATTACAGTGGAAGCAGGTCGTTCCGAGGACCTGTACCACGTCTCTGCGTCCTTAGAGTCAGCTCCAGTGCCCGGGGCAGAAGCATGTAACTGTATCTCTCAGTTACATTCCTCATACACCCCCCCCACACACACCACTCCACCAGCAGGCCCCCCCAAAATGCCAAAAGCCTTGAAGACGAGGGCCCTTGCCTCGCCCACCCTACACAAGGGTCCTCAGGACCCGGCACAGACCCAAAGAGTCCCCCAGACCAGGGGGTTTAATAACGTCTGGCTTCTCCTTATTCGACGTTCTGCAAGGGTGTTTGGATACTAGGCCAGAAAGTGGTGCTGAAACGTGCCGAGCCAATCAGCTGTGGCTCCTTAGAGGTCCATGCCTTGGATGCTGGGGTACATATACCAGAAATCAGCTTGGTCTACCTGACACTTTTTGTGATGCCGTAAAACATGACCAAGTACCATAATAAATTATGGTTTGTGATATTGCACCTATTAACGCTTACTCTTTCTGTATTTTTTTTTTAAAAAAAAACATTCAGCTGTATAAGGGATCCATTATACAATAAGCTACACTAATCACAGGAGGAAACATGTGTAATTGTATAGCACAGCGGACCATGTGGTTGAATCAGACATGCCAAGAGACAGCTACACGCAAGGTACCTAATCACACTCCAAGGCGTGGACAACGTCTTCTGGCAGAGGAAGCCCCTGCAAATGACAGCATGTCAGTGGATAAACGATGGATGGCTTTGTCCTGGGGCCTGTACTACGACGCGGGGTTACTGGCTTATCGGGGTAACTGGTCAGATTTAAGGTAGTCTGGGCAAATTGTAAGTGAACGAATATGAAGTGCATTTAAACTGTGGTACCTTAAATCTGACAAGTGACCCTGATAAGCCAGTAACACCGCTTGGTAGTACAGGCCACTGGAGGGATAGGGAGAGTCTGGACTTGATCTGAGCAGATTATGGAGGTTCCTAATGGTGCCTGCAGCCTCTACATCTGTAAAAAGCTGATGTGTGATTGAGAGACAAATCACCTAAACATCTGGACAGACATCCATGTGGTCACATTCGAGACGTCCTACCCATGAACGAAAATGCAAGAAAAAGTAAGTTCAAGCCCAGATGTAGAACTGTAAGGAAAATTCCTAACTGGAACAATCCAGGCAAAACCTCCATGACGAGTTTTGAAAATTAAATTTTAAAAGTTGTCACCTGGGCTCATTAAAATATAAGTTCTAAATTATCTATGGGGTACGCAGAATGTTATGTTAGCACATTTCTGACAGGAAAATAGCTCACGAATAATTTTGTCCTGACAACAGCAAAATTATTATTTATTGTACTAAGTAGTGTACACAAGATGCAAATGAGGAATTACTGAGGAGTCATTACTTGGCAACCTGTCTGGTCCAGGTAATGATAATAATCAAAGAATCTGCAGCCCCTTTTGCTTAACATGATTTATGATATCAACACAAATCTATTCAAACAAATCAGGAGGTCTATACTTAGTACCAGGTTAAGCACACAAAAATTAAAAAATAAATAAAATTGACTTTAGTATCAACAATGCCGAGTAGTTGAGCCTTTTAAAGTTAAAACCTGAACAAGACAGACGCTGTAACATTAAATGAATGCTTGACTCAAAATATTTGTTTAAGTCGTTGTATAATGGCTCTTACAGCGTCTTTCGAGGATAGCGCCACTTATTATTTACATAATTATTTGTTTCACACAAGAATGATTTGTAAAAATAATTAATTAAAACGCGCATTAGACCAGGCTATGTATGGAATTACTGTTGAGAGGTAATTTCATCTGCACAAATTAAAAAAAAAAAAAAAAAAACACGGCGGTATTTCCCGGCAGCATAACCAGTGAGGAATGCGCATTAAACGGAGTCGGTGAATTGCGAACCGAGCAAGTAGATAAACAAATAATAGCCGTGCATACATTTTAAAAGCACAGAACCGACGTTTTGTCTTTGTTAATGAGGAACACCTGCAACAGGACGCAACAGAGCAAAAGCACGGATCTGACGCGCCGGTAAGCTAAGTGACGCCGCGGCCTCGTGAACCGGCTAGTATCCGGTTACCGGCACAGATTGGGAGCTACGACGGAGCGACCGGGAAAGCGGGACCAGCGTTGATCCGTGTGCTTTACGGTCTGCGTGCACACCGGCTTTGCATATAAATTTTATGAATTCATTTTCAAAATGTCTTTTATTGCAAAGAACGTGAGTTGATGATGATTATCATTATTACTTCTATTATTATTATTATTATTATTAAGACTACTTGTAACCAGAATTCACGTAACATAGAGTGGCCTTGGGTATGTGTGTACTAACATTATAAAAACGCCGTAGACGATCCTTCGCCTTCACATGGCTGGCGGAGTGCAGCGTGTGACACGGAGGGACCTGGAGATCCTACAGGGACACAGTCAGAAGAGATCACGCTTCCCCTTCATGCAAATTGGCATCTATTCGGTTATTCGCGGCCAAATAAATAAAATGAATAATCTCCGGATTTAACGCATGGGCAAGGTGGGTCTGAAGAGAGGCGACTGGCAGCAGCACTAATTGAAATTTAGCATGGGGGGGGGATGCGCGGGCCCGGAGCAGATTACGGTTTGAATGGGGCTGAGCTCTTTGTGTCGGCTGGCTTGCGGGCGAGCCGGGCTGCGTCTGGAATCGCCCGCGGTCCGGGAGGCTCCTGATGCGACCGGCCCGGCCGCTCTGCCGCCCCTAATCCCACTTCAGACAACGCCGTGCAGCGATTCGAGCAGAAAATATTTCTGTAAAAACAGGGGCGAAGCGAATGATTGTTGAGATGAAATATATATATATTAAAAAAATAATAATATGAGGGAAAAAGGAAACGGTTAAATGCTTCCATTTGCATTTGAAAGCGGCTTGCCAGAACTTGGCAGAAAAAATGAATGAAAGCGCCGGACTTGCTCAAACAGGCAGATAGGTTACACAAGTCATTAAAATGTATATGAAAGGCGTGTGTTGTTATTGGGTCGTTGTTTTTAAACATGGACTAAATATGCTTATAAAGCGTAAATGAAATGTAAACAGAGTAAACCGTAAAATACAGGGATTTCTAGCAGCCTGATAGCGTTATACGCAGCCTCCCGAAATTAAAACGGAGATTTCTGGGTCGTTTCCCTTAGTAAATCGGGAGTTTTCCATTTATTTATTTTGTCTATTATTGCCTTCTGTGCTGCCTTATATGAACTAGAAATTAGTACAAGCGAGTCGGAAGACAGACTCCGGCTTTTCACGTTCACCGATGGTGCTGTGAATGACTATTATAATAGATGCATTTTGACAACTGTGCGTCAAAACCGAAGGTCCACCTGAAGATCACTGAGAGAAGGGTCTGGGTGTCAGCTTTTGCGTCGACGCCGTTATTGGTTCTTTTTTGGGGCATGGTGATAAACTATTTTATCTGTAAAAGGCAGACCTGAGGCGAATTGCCTTCCAAGTTATCTTGCACACTTCGCAGCACACCTCCAAAGCGGAGGGCAGGCGCGCACGGACAACAGCGGCAGCGGGAACAGGAGAGACAAAGGATTCGGGATATATGTATAAAAAGAGGTGGCATCCCTGTGGGTCCTGCATTCCAGATGGAAGAAAGCGCCTGAATGAATGTAGAGAACACAAAACGGGAGTAAAATGAATTCACACGAACAAGTGGGCTTTTTCAATGCCTAATCTGCTGTTTAAAATGATTTCGAGTCAGTCAGGCATGAAAGAATTGCAGTTTTCCATTTTTTTACCTATAAAAATTGTACCCACGGAAAATATTTTCTTTAGAGGAAGCATTGTATTAATACTAGATTTAAACAACCAAAGATATCTTTCTTTCATGCATCCAAACTCAATGAATTTGAATTTCATTTAAAACGGTGAATGTTTTTGTACTTTCATATGCAAAGAAAACAGCAAAATTTGCAAGTGTTTCAACTCGTACAGCATCAGGACCATAAACACTGAGACCCGCTGAAAAGATTATTTCCGGAGGTCAGAGAAATGACACAAAGATACAAAAACGACACAGGGCACTCTGCAGTCTGGACTGGAGTGTGCACCAGTATGAACCAGTATGAAAGGTTTACAGGACCTTCAGGCGAGTTCCGCACTTTTAAATTGCCCTCGCTGTTCATCAGATGATAACAAAATAAGACCCCTCCTAAAAAGGTGGGGATCCACCTGGCTGCTGCTCATTTCACAGAGCCAATGAGGGGGAGGCAAACAGATAAACAAGGCCGCCCCCTGCCAACAAGAAAACGGACCCTACACCACGGGGCCCTCTAATTTCATTAATTAAGACGCAGGAGTTTCACATCACGCGGGACCGTGATTAAAACAGAAGAGCAATTTATTACCACTTAGCGACCGACTGAAAGCGCCGAACGGATGGGCAGAGCGATCTGAAAAGGGAAGACGGCTATTTAATCAGCGGAACGCTACATACGAATGTGCTACTTTAATTTGCAGTCCTGGGATATCTGAAGGGCAGGCCAAACAAACACGCAGGCGGGATTGTTGTGTTTCTTTTCGGACGCTAGCTGAATAAAATCAGCCCATCTCTGTGGGGAAAAAAAAAAACTCCAGCGGAAACGAAGGAAGATGCAGGTGGTCTGGGCAATGTCGCTGCTGGCAATTACAGACCCATCAACGCAAACTTAATGGCTTGAAAAGAACTTACTACCTTGTCGGGTCATGTGTTGTAAAAAGCATCAACATAAATCAACTTAAAGTCTTTAACACAAGACCAGATAACACGAGGAACTGTTCATGCACAGAACCTTAACATGCATTTTTTTTTTTTGCAGACACTTAGTAAATAATTAAAATAATCACAAACATGCAGAGAATGGGTGTGTATTTTTTCATATTCCTATCAATTTGCAGATTTATATCTTGAATTCTATATTGCATGCATTCTATAGGATACTGGTAATATGATACAATTCTGAATAATTATACTTCAAATCGTTAAAGGTTTACAGGGGAAAATTTTGGACACGGTCTAATCCAAAAGTCTGTTTTAAGATGATATTTTCCATGTCTGTTTACATGAACCACACCATCTTTGGATAAGCAGAATACTGAGCAAATATATCTTTTGGCCAATACACTAAAATTCGGCTTAAAAATACTGTTTATACAGAATTACCATTTTCCCACAAAGACGTTCTATAATGTTGTACATATTTTACTTTGTCACTGACAGAAGCTGAGCCTGACCTGAGAATTTCATAAACATGATAAAATAGCAAAATGCTGGAAGCCGACTTTATGTCCACGGACTTGGTATTATTTTTTTTTCACACAGCGTGTGTCCATCTTCCAAAGATGTGTAATGACCCTATAAACCAGTTCAAAAGCACTGTAGTTAAACTGGTAAAAAAAAAAAAAAAAAAAAAATCGCCAGAGAAACATCCTGCCTGCGTTGCGACTTTTTAACATGAAACTGTTATTTGATCTTTATTCATCTGCTTTCTGTGCTGCAGAGTAGTAAATGACGAATCACACTTGTGGCAAGGCCTACTTAGGCCTACCCCCCAGTCACTGCTCAGGGGGACACAAAAGTATTACACTTTTTATTTCTCAACGCCTGGTGAATTTCATGAAGCAGGCGTTTTTTTTAAGTACCTATGAAGACGTTTTAAAAACATACAGTACATTAATAAGGAAAAGTTTTTAAAAACCCAACCACCCCTTTGAGTTAATTCCTAATCAGTTGCAAGAAGAAAAATTACTTTCAAAAATTTGCTTTGCCTAATAAATATAGTGATGACATCAAAACAATATGTTTGGTGAACATCAAAGATATATATTTGCTGGGAAAAGTACCAGTCGTGATTGATTTTGGAGTGCAACAATCCTATTCCCAGTCAACCTGCAACCACATCACAGACATCAAGCAGCATATTATTTTATTTGTATTTTTTTCCTGTTGCCGCCATAGTGATCTATTGTGAACTCTTGATTTTTAATACAAAGCTGTGGTGCTGTAGTTTGATTGGACAGTGAGCTAGGGTGATACTGACGAGCAGAGGGGCGGAGTGGGTGAGTGACTGGCCAATCCCGGCAGCGAGATACAGATGGGCAGCAGAATGATATCAGCTCGTGATCACGTTGAATTTTGCGTGCTCAATGGCATAGGATTTTCAGTCGATAACTGTGATGGAGCCCTATTTTTGACCACTGATTAATTTACTTCAACATATTTTGTTTACCAAAAGAAACAAATGGAATAATATTCCAAGACATTTCATATAGCTGATATTTGATGAGCAGATTCATTAGTAGTTATATGCTCCACTGCTCACAAGTGCATCGTCTGTCTATATGTGAGATTCTAGCCACCACACCACAAAAGCCAATCCTACAATGCATTTGGTGATGGGTCAGAATTAGTGAAAAGGTACTTGCGTAACCAATATCATTTTAAAATGAAGAATTAAACTTCAGAGTCCAGAGTTACGTCGCTTCTATGTTTGATGGAGATTTGACTTTCAGAGAGAAGGAGCCTTTTCACATGAGCAATTTACCGTTTCCCTCAAGTGGCTTGAGAATAGAATTATCCACCAGTTTGCTACAAAAAGGGTGGAATTATTGAGACGACTCGTGCATTTTTTCTGAACAGGTCTAGATCATGAGAGGGATAAAAATGGAATCGTATGGAGTCGTTCCCCCCCCCGCCCAGAGCATCTCCCCAACATTTAGCAAACATTGACTAAGGACATGTTTACAAACTTTAACCATGTTATGCCTCGGAGGGGGACTTAGTCATGGCACTGGCGGACATGAGCAACCACTGGCTTCTCGGAAATATGGGAACCTCGCAACAACGAGCATGCACACTTCGCAGGCTAACGTCAAGGATTTTGTGGAAATCCCTCCAAAAAAAAGTACAGACAAAAAGTAAAAATCGTGCGATTAATATAATGCAAAATTCAAATACAGAATATATGAAATCATCTGGAAATTAAAACCAGACATGATGTCTAATTCCCTCAGATGTGAATAATTTTTAGTGAAAAAAAATGCAAAGAAAGGAATGTGTACTTATTCACAGAACAAAAATCAGCAGGCCTAATAGTACTCAAAAGAATAATTTGTTTTTTCAAATGACAAATTACAGGGTAAAGATTGTAATTAGTGCAAAAAAGATTTTTAACACAATAAATAAGGGGTGGGTGTTATATGCCACCATGTAGGTTTAAGAGAAATTTAACAGTTTCAGTAGGCATCACAGAAACTGGTCTAGGCATTAGCTGGTCATTAAAACGATGGGAAAAAAAACGAGAGAAAGTGTTCTTGGTGCCAATATTCAGTCTCTTTCCCTCCTTCTCCTCCCTTATAAATCAGCGTATTATGAAAGTTTCACGACATTGCCAGACTTCAGGCAACTGCTGGTTACCTGATGAAAACATGTCGGCCGTAACAGACCTTCAGCACATCAATCAAATCTTCAAAGGAAATCTGATATATGACATTATCTGCCTTAATATGAAAAATAATATTTCATGCAGGTTTAAATATAGTTGTGCAACTTGTGAATCCTGGGTGTCGCTTATACATTCCTTGAGGTACACCTAAAGCTTAGAAAATTTAATTCTCCCGTTTTTTAAAATTATTATTATTTTATTAATAATAACACATCCATAAGCGTTTTATTCCTATTGCCGCCCATGTAACCAGAAAATTAAGCTACCGTAAAACACACGTTATAGTATATGATGGATTTGCAAAAGTGCTGCATGATATATTTACATTTTCGAGATTCTCTGTTTAAAAAAAAAAGAAGACGAACTAAACGCCTGGAAAGCCGCATGGCCGCGACGTACATCCAGACATTTTGAGTCTGCAGCCGTACAAATGCGGAGGCATGCCTTCGCCGCCGGCCTGCGCTTCAGCCGGGCTGGGTGGGGGGGCTAAACATTTGCCGCAAGTGTGGAGATGCGGAGACGGGCTCTTCCTACTGTCACCGGCCCGTTAAACGCACTTCAGTGGAGGATCGGCTCCCCAGCTGACTGCCAGCCGCCGCGCTTACAGGCGAAGCCGGTCTCACACAGCAAAGGCTTCCTAACACGCAAATGCGAGTCTGCATATGTGTACCTACTTTTATCTCAAATGCACTTATTTCTAGACGGGAATATCACCATCAGAGCCCGTCTGACCATCAGTCTTTCCGTGGTACAACAGCAGTGTCGTCTACACAAGGGTTAAAGCAAGGATGGAAGAACCACACGCAGATGGATTTAAATTATTTCACGTAGCCAAGCACCCTTCGGCTTTGAACTGCGACTTGTTACGGCACACCTTTTAATAATTTTATAGTGAGGAAAACAATGCCACATTGTCCAAAAGCCCTATTACTTTTTTTTTTTTTTACCTCTTGGGGTATAGGAAGGTATAAAAATTTGTGAAAGTACATTTTTTTCGTTTTAAAACCCGGCTCTCCCTTTATTGTAAAGCGATGCATCTCGTACCTGTGCGAATGAAGAGAACCTGTTTGGTGCATTCCTCATCAAAAACTGATGCATGTTTTTTTTATAACACACATCAATATCGCAACACACCAGCCCCTTATAGACACATTTTCCCCAGCTTGCAAATAGCACTGATTTCTTTCTCCACACCCCACGGAATAAGATTTTGCGATCAGATACATTCGCACGTTCTGTGAAACGCTTCCCAAACACAATGGGGGGGAAGAGACCGTCTTACCTTCTACAGCAAATGCTGCGGGTATTATCCATAAAATCCATAAGGTGTCCATTACTGCATGGGGTTTCTCAGGACAGAAATATACAAAGCCCAGACATTCAAATAAAAGACGTCCAGACAGCCATTGACCATAGGACTGTATATAGACGTATGCAGCCTCTTGCGAGAACAGAATGAAGCGATTCCTCATAGAAGGAGAACAAAAATACGAACCAAGTTTGGGCGAGACCAAAACGACCCAGACAAAGGGGGGGGGGTGCCACTGCCTATCCAACCAGACCTAATCTATACATTTGTGGCATGTCGTACACGTCACGTTTGGGGAAATCGAGCGCAGCATGCACTAAAGTCATTCGTTTCAAAATCCGGGTGCAACGCTGGCTGCGCCTCGGATTTATGCTGGCTTTCAACATGGAGAGATGGATGATGGGGATGGGAATGGTGATGGACGCGCACCCCATTGAAATGTTCCAGTTCCTCCACCCGCTGTCAATCAGGCAGATAAAGAAGTGGGGGTTTTCCAGTTCATCAGTGATTGTTACTTCTAAGGAGTTTAAGGACCAGGGGCAAGAAGAAACGATGTACGGACAGACTTTTCAAGTATGTAAAATCTCCCTGTTATCGGGGATTTAACTTTTAAGGAACCGTGTTATATATCACTTTTTTCCAGGACTGTTTTTGTTCCCCTTGTTTTCTTGACAGGTGAGAAGTGATTTGCGCGGATTAAGTACAATGTAGCACCTAAGAGATCTTGAAACTGTTAATCCACAGATTGACCTGAATGTGAAGCCGTGACAGCAGCCGGTCTGAATCGCGATTCCCATACCTATGCCGTATACTCCGTCTCTGATGAAAATTCGCGTTAGGTAACTCTGGTTTACTAGGGCATACATTACGTTTATTAAGTCGATTAAAACGACTGAGCCGATTATTCGTCACAGAAACCTACAATTAGCGAAGATAGTGTGCGATTTCTCGGCCAAAACAAGTCTGAAATAGGTTACAAACAAGTGGATTCATTGTAATGCAAGACGAGGAAACATTTCCCTTCTGACATGAGAGTACAGCCTGTATGTACGGAAAAATGTTATTCATCGGACGCTATTTGTGCACCGTGGCTCATAAAATGCAGGTGCGGGCTGTTTAATTATCTTCTATATTACACACCCAATTAAAGCCTCCTATGATATTTTAACAGGTTTTAAAACTGTTGCCACTTACACTGAGGCAGAAAACAATACACTAAGCGAGGCGATTTCTGAGTTAAAACAACAGTTTAAATAAAAAATACTCTTACTTTCTTGGAGGGAAAGTGCAGAAAGGTCCAGGCATAGACGACCCGGTAGCTTTTATTTTATTTTGTTATATTTACTTTATTCTGTTTTTTTTTTTTTTTTGTACAAGAATGAAACATTAAATTTAAATTTAATGAAATAACTGTAGGACTGTAATTTAGGTTCCATTTAAAATGATCAGATTTGAAGTTATTAGAAAGTAGAAAGTCTGACATTTCAAATTACAACTAAATAAACTGAATAAAATATGCAAAAACACGAAACAATGAATAAGGAAGGTCAACAGACTTTCTGTTACTTTTGATTTCTAAATAACATAATTTATTTGTCTCACATCGCTTGGATAATAGCATCTGCTAAATAGATACATGTGAATAATTAAGTGGAATTTTAATTGCAATTATTTTTCCACCCAGAATAAGTCGTTTTAATATCAAACTGTAATTTTGGAAAAAACAATGTGGAACATTATATAAGCATAAAAAATTTCACAGATCAAGTTATGCATCTAAATACCTGGTGCATATGATTCACAGTGACAGGCTTCCACAAATTGTGTGTGTGTGTGTGTGTGTGTGTGTGTGTGTACACATATCACATGAATCAATTTTAATACTCAGTCCTAATGATTTATTTTACAGCTATAAATACCAAATGTTAGTGACTGTTACTTTGACCTATTAATATTACTACTACTAGCAAGCAATGTTATATTTCCACTACTATCAGCTACTCACAAACAATGTGCCTGCGTATGAGTACACTATGTAAGAATCGCATAATGTGATAGGTGTTGAAATGGCACCCATTCAAGATGTTTCATTCCTGTTAATCATCAAAAAACTGAGCTGAAGTTTGGATTCAGGCTGATTAATAATAGTTGTCTTTATGTGATCAGACACCGCATTGAAATGGTAGGACTGGGCCTCTTCATGAAACCAAAACACGGCCATCTTGGCTGAAAAGAATCAGCCAGATCCCAGGCAAGATCCCGGGCCTCCTTTGCAGACAGGTACGAGGGCCCCAGTGCTCGCTTCCGAGGGGGGGCATTTTTTTTTTTTCCACAAAGTAATTGGAGCAAAGCGAAATCCTACAATTAGTTCCCAAGTCCTAAAACCCGGTGCTGGTTTCCTTGAGATTATTCAAAGCAAACTGCTTCCACATTGCGATGACTTTATCTTGCCTGGCAGGGTCACGAATGGTAAGAGGACATATAGAAATGCACAGAAAACACACGCACACGTATTTCCTTTTTGCTTCTATGTTTTCCGAAGGCTGTTTTTGTGTACTTTGGGTCTTCTGGCCAAATCAGAAACAGTTTTATGGATATGCACTGTTTTCTAAAAGTGTAGGAATGGAAGTACAGTTACCAATTTAATATTGTATTCATACACATACACATTAAACTAAGATTCATATTCACCTTTTACGTAATATTATATTTAGTTAAGAATTTGTGTTCATTTATGTAATGACTGTGATACTATCATTGTGATGTTGTTGCTAAAGAAGTATTATGTTGATTCATATTCCTAGACTTACACAAAGCATTTAATATTTATGGATTTAAACATTCTAATGTTCTATTGTAGATTTTTGAGCCGATTCACAATTGATGGATTAAACATTATAAACAATTATTTGTATACAAAATCAGTAATGCAAGTCCTAATCATTTAGTCATTGTTGCAATCAAAAATAGCATTTTGATGTGTCATAAAGTGGGAGGTCATTTGTCAGATCAGTGTTTTTCACTTCTGTAGCAAACTTTCTATCTTTATACAAGTGGAAAGACAAAATTTAGTCACAGAACCATATTGAATTTACCAACTTTCTAAGCCTTGATACAATTCTGCTACTGATGTTCACTTTTCATTTTAATTTACAGCCGGCTTTTTTATCCCTTAGCATGAATTACAAGCTGAGATGTCTATGCAAAATACATGTTATGCAAAACTAAAAGAGAAGAGCATGAAAGCAGAAACAGCAGTTCTAAAACTTGATCTTTTTATTTGCGTAAAAAAAAAATGCCGTTAGAAAACTTTTTTTTGAGGCAATAGCATATAAAGCATTACAGCAGTACATCCCAGACACATCAGAACAGTCGGAAAAGCAAAGTGTAGATGATTATGTTAAAGTTACAGAATAACAAATTGATATTTGATGCTGTACTCTAAATATTAAAGATTAGAAATACATGTATACTTTTATTCACAGATGAAAAGAAAACAGTTCTTTATTTTCCTCCACTCGCACTCAAATTAGCTTAACTTGCACAAAAATGTGAACTTCAAGAAGGGTTGCCACTATCACTGCGTACAGAGCGTTTACAGAGCGCGCTGTTGTGCATCTCCCGTCGCTACTCGCCGATAATTCGAAACATAAATGAAGCTCATGTAATCTCTTCAGCTAGCTTAGTGTAAACCAGCACACTAGCAGTGACGTGATTAGACTGGTGTCTCACTTGCACTATGCAGTGACGTATCCTCCAAGTCAGGGCTGGTTTTCTTGTTATGAAAATAAAAATGTGACCATGATTGGTAAGTGGGAGGAAGAAACTTTAAACTCCTCTTCCTTTGTCGAGCGGAATATTGATTCATAAGTGACCCTGGGCCGTCACTATTGGTTGGCGGGAATAAAAAATAAAAAAAAGAACACTAAATTTATGGCGCTAAATGTGCCAGGCCACAAACAGAAATCTGGAAATTCCTTTAAGCAGTATAAAACCGATTTCCTCTCTCTGCAGATGTTAGGGTAATCCTAAGGATTCTGGGAAGATGCTGAAATATGAATTGGAAACGAAAAGGGAAGGAGTTTATCCGGATAACTCGGGCGTCCAAAGAGGGGCAATCTGCCAAACGGGCTCGGACGGACTCCATGACCCTTTTGGGCCACTAACCAAAAACCACCTATCCTGTATTGAATTTTTTTTCCCCACCATGTTGTATGGAGGGGTGCAGTAAAACTTCAGCATTTGGCTCACTGCTACTCTGACCGTTACTGAAATGGAAAAGTATTTCAGGCAGTTGTGATATGCAGCACTGTGCTGAGAATGGCCACAGCCACAGCCGAGCACATGAATGATGGCAAATATTTGAAAGCGGAGTGGAACTTAGCAAATCCTTATATAATTCGATCAGAGAGTAATATGGGCTGTGGATGCCTCCCCACATAGAATTTTAGAACATTGAGCTAACATCTGCAGCCATTAGAACTAAAGGGTAGTTAGCATTAGGCTCTCTGACTGGCCACATAAAATGGTGCAGTGTTAACAGTTGTCCACAAATCTGACACGTAACACATTTGTAATGCGGGTGGTTCCTTGTTACTTTCAGTTGTGGCCGAGGTATGCAGAATCATGATATAATCAAACCACAAATACGATTAATTTACTCTCTGAGTAAACAGGTCACAATTATATTTTCTGTTCCAGACTCAAGTGAAGGGAATTCCAGGGTTATCCTGAGTGCTGGAAAGCAAGGGAATCAAAATGGATAAACTCTTCAAAATCACACATAAAGTCACGTTGCCACCATAAATGCCTGAATATGGACAGACTGTCTGGCATAAAACCATTTAATTGCATGGCAAGAACTCCAGACTTAGTGGATGTGAGCCCTCTTGCGTTCTGACAATCAATGACACTTAATACATTACCCAAACAGTTTTATATATTACGCCTAGGTTTTCCTACAAAATAATACTCATTTTCATCATTGAGATTCTTCCTCTTATTCCAGGAATATTGTTAACAACACCTCTCTGACGTCTAGCTATTTGTTAAAACTTGTTGTCCAGTTTGCCTTTTCAGTGTTGATTTCCAAGGTAACAGATTACAGAGTAATGTATTAATTTCTACGAATAAGTTGAAATACCTGCTACGCTATATAGGACCGGCATGTTGTGATTACAAGGGTGGTTTTACAGGCTATCAAATGAAGGGTGAGTTGTGTTTGAGGTAGTATGATATGTACTGTAATTTGGCCTGCGGTGAGTTTGTTTTTTAAAAAAAAACACAGGCTGGTTAAAAATCAATGAAAAGTAGGCCAGTAATGAAAAAAAATACTATTTGTATTCTGATTTAGTGTCTTTTTTTGGTTCTTCTGTTTCTTAATTGGTGTTTTTCCAAATATGGATAAACAGGCAGACGACATAATGGAGAGACACATTTAGGGAAGCCCTAAAGATGAAAAGCCAACCCGTCCTTGCTTCTGAAGAGGTTAAGGGAGGAATCATTTGCTTATTAAATCCTAATCAGCATGAGGATAGAACAGCTCAGGCATGTAAAAGCACATGTGCACATTCAGAGGACAGTGGTAACTCAGAGAAGTCTGAATGCAAACTGGATAATGTGACACAGCGACTGCAGTTTCACAGTCAATAAGAATCAGAAATGAACTTGGGAGTTAAATCCATTTAATCTATCCGCCATTCCAAGAGTGATTATTAGCTGTTATTTGTTATTCAAAAAACCAAACTGACGTGAACCTGATTGACAGAATTTTAGTGTATGAATGCAATTCAAACCTCCCATTAACTGAAAGCAAATATCTGTCAGATGTTTTAAGTTGTTTTAATATACAGCCCCGCTGCAGCTACTCCACACAGAACCGGTCCGGATTACGCTCCGTCAAACAGAGAGCCTGTGTGACGTCCACACCCAGTTCCATTTGGTCGCGTAGCTTCCAGACATACAGTGACGTTTTGAAGGTGGTCATGAAGCATGTTCTGTTGTGCATGCAGGTAATGCAGCTGAATCAGATGACGTCTGTAAAAGGAAAAGTAATAAGAATTACGTCCCTTGAACACTTTTGCGTGTTGTGACCATTTTAGAGGGTGTGACAGACAAAGTGAGCCAAACTAGGGTGTCCAAGTGTCCGTAGGAAAAGTTGGAATATTATCATTAAACTGTAATTTGTGACTTTCGGTGATTAAAAATCAAATTCATTACATTTATTTTGTTGTCCCTTTAAGAAGGAAGATCGTTTGCCCAAACAATCTGAACTGCTTAATTAGCAGTGAGCAAAAAACCAATAACAACAGCGATGACTCATCATTCCTGTTGTATCATGTTTAGTCGTACGCAGGAAAGGCAACTTGGAAATGATTAGGTACTGAATTTAGAATGTAATGTTTTACTTTCCTCTTGCCGTGAGAAGGAGCGTGACCTCAGTAAGTGAAGGGCTTGGCTTGGAGACTTGGAGGCCGGAAGATCCCTGTGGAATCAGCCATTTGTCAGCGCGGTGCAGTGGAGCTTTAAGAGAGATATTCTCAGCAAAGATAAATGAAAACATGAGGTTACAAAAAACATTGTTCCTCTTCAAGACACCTCATATGATCTAAGAGCTGTATGACTAGGGATCTAGAATGTAAGATACATAACTTTTATTTATTTACCTTGTAATTTACTTGTAGTTATCAGTTTAATGCTATAGATTTTATATATACATAAAATTCACTGTGTATGTACATTTTTCCCTTATTGTTATGCAGTTATACATCCATCCATACATTCCCTGAAACCGCTTAATCCCAGCTGGGGTCGGCGGGGGGGACCGGAGCCTATCCTGGGAACAATGGGCACAGGCGGGAACCAACCCTGGGCAGTTGCCAACACGCTGCAGGGCGCACACACTCACACTACTACAGGGGCAATTTAGACTCACCAATCAACCTAACCTGCATGCTTTTGGACTGCGGGAGGAAACCGGAGCCCCCGGCGAAAACAGGGAGAGCATGCGAACTCCACACAGAAAGGACCGAGAACTGAAACCAGGACCTTCTTGCTATGAGGTAGCAATGCTAAAAAACTGCGCCACTGCATGCAGTTATACACTAACATTTAAATTATATATTAAATGTTAAACTATAAACAAATTCTTGACGGGCCGAATGGCCTCCTCTCGTTTGTATAGTTCTTACTGTATGTTCTTATGACAAACTACACACGTAATCCTTTTATTTAGTTTTTAACTGCATGCCTATCGTTTACCTTTAAATTGTATACTTTTTGTGTTCCTCGTTCTGAACGTGTCGCTAAGGTACCTGATGTGTGAAATCTAATGAGAATTTTCCATCTCACCTGTTCCTCACCCTGGTGACTATAGGTAAAGCAGCGTTTCCATGTCTGCGGTTTCCATGCAGCATGATAATGGTACTGATCCATCCTGTAATAACCCAGCGCAGCGCCCAGATCGGCATATCAGACCCCGACACCGCAACCATCTAAACTTGCGCTGCTAAAAGTTCAGTATGACGAGCAAACATTCCAATAAAATAAGTAAAACATAATATTTTTGACATGCTTAACAACATGATTATTTACATGCAGCAACATGGAGTTATTGTGTAGTTATATTGAATGTTTGGGAGACATCTTTTACAAAAAATTACACTATTACAACTATTACTACACTATTACAACTATTACTACACTATTACTACACTATTACTACACTATTACAACTATTACTACACTATTACTACACTATTACAACTATTACTACACTATTACTACACTATTACAACTATTTTACAAAAGCTTCAGTATTAATTTTTTCCTCTTGGCTGAATTAGCCCTGAGCCCTCAACACGTGCCCTCTGCATCGCTCCACGCTGAAACCCTTTCAAACGCGTTTCCCCGCAGACCAAATTCGGAGGTAGATGAGTAAAAACACATTATGATGCAATTTGTAATTCTGAGACTAGAACACCGACGGGGCATTTCAGCCCAAATCAGTTAGTGGCTTTAATGCTCGTCCTCCACTGGGGAATTTCCAGGAAGGCGCGCTACGGCGCGTGTTAAAATGCGGGGCTGGCCGGCATTCTTACACGTACGCGTATTTCGGCCATACGTGCCCTGGATAGCAGAGGAACCAAGAAGCAGATGGGCTTACAAAGCTTTCTGAGGCCCTTCTTGATAAGATAGATCTCCTCGATCTCCAGGCCGGGGTCCTGGGCATGGTTTGGCTTTTCTTCACCTCATACTTTCGGATAATGAATGACTATTAAAGGATTATCCATCTAGGGGGTTGCCTGGCTGAGTTTGACAACATAAGGAGTTTGACACATTCCCAGTATTCCGCGGCACCAGCACACTGGGTCACAGAGACGATCTGGTCCGGGTGGGAGGCTCAAGGCAGAGAGCACAGTCCTTTTCCCAGCAAACCCAGCAACTGAGGCTGAGACACATTCCGGGCGCTGGAAAAGAGGCCGAGACGGGAAGCCGAACTTGGGGTCAGCCCCCACCATGAGTATGATCTGAGCGAGATAGACAGCACCCGCTTCTCCATCTATTGTTATTGTCAGATAAATCCAATGTTGTCCTTCCGAGTTTTTCAATGTATTTTAGTGGATGGAAGTTTAGAGATAACTTGCGGTGAACAAAGAGACGTGGGTTTTCTACCCGCCGCTGGACCAGGGGTACAGATTTGAATCTGGATGGTAAGGACATGTGTCTACCAATTTTTTGGGAGTACTGTGTGTGTTTAGGTGGGGGGCGGGTGAGAGTAAGGGGGTGTTTTGGGCCCTACCACTGCTGAAACCGAGTCTTGGTCCTTGGCCCCAATACACACGAACACAATGTTAACATATCAGTTACAAACATTTCAAAGCCGTACACCAAAATATACCACCGCAGTCAGGCCAGCTGAGTCTTATCTCTCCTAGTCATACCTTCTAAGCTTCTTAACTCTACGCTGATGATCACGAGCCAACAAACCTGTATTTTATATAATTTCCATTAATTAATTTGATTTCCCTACCCACCTGTCATACACAGGGTTGCAGGGTTGTATCATTTTATTATGGTTCATTACGATGTTTTATTTTTTGTTTCTGTGATATTGCGTATTTCTATAGGCTATATGTATATACGTATATCTTAATCCAGTGTCTGTGCTGCACTGGCTGTCTTAGCCAATCACGTGAGCGGAGCAGCAACCCTTGTCTGGCCGATGCTGGCTGAGCCCCCGTCAACCTTCAAGCGTTTACCGGTCTGGAAGTTAACAGTCAGATGCCCCGAGTCTCGTCGAAGCGGAGTTACATTGCACAAAACCTGGGGGTGGTAACGGCACGATTGCACCTGCTCGTAATAGTAAAGACCTGATGAGCATCATTGGCATTAAGCTGCAGTCAGACCAAAATCAGCTTGAGGGTTTAACTGCTCAGAAACTGACATTGTGTGATCATTTCAAGTGTAAATCAGGTGTTTCCAAATACATAGAACATGCAAATGTATAATAATATAATAAATGTCACAATTCTTTTTATGCAAAGTTTCAGTGTTGGTGGTAATTTTCCCATTATGAAAAACTGAATTAAACGACGTGTTCATCTCTGTTAAAAGGGCGGTGTGATGGAACATCTTCAACATTGCAGGCTAACTGCTCATAAACTCCGGCAACTGGTTTTAAAATACCGGAATTATCGGAAACAGACACGTTCTTGTGGGTTTCTGAGGATAAAAACATTGGCGTCCCTCTAACAATGTAGCCCGGCTCCTCTTCCCGATGTCATGTTGTCGGACAGAAACCGCACGCAGGGAAGCGCCGCGGTGCGGGACGGGGACGCCGATGGCTCACTGACACACGCAGGCGGCGCAGCCAGAGACCCTGAAAGGCTGCTCCCTGGGGAGCCTGGGCAACTGTCATGTACTTTTTATCATAACTGATGTGGGACGTTAGATGAAGGGATTTCTGTATTAGCGGGGAACGTGTCAGATAGGGGTCATGGGAGATTGCCAGTTCCGCTCCACAACGTAAAAAAAACGTTTGAAAAAATCAGCAAAGGTCAGTGATTAATTACCATGCTCCGTGCCACCGAATTGAAATTCAATTTTTTAGTAATTCCTTGAAGCCCAAATGCAGTACGTAGAAGCTTTGAGGGGCTCAATAAATATGTAAATAACCCCCCTCCCCCCCGCCTCTTTTGTTTCACTGGGGAATATCTTCCGAATGTTTAGCTAATAAGTAGCCAAACTGTATCAACACTGCCACCTAGAGATGAAAGTAAACTGTGCGCAAAGGTATTTCTCAGTTATTTTAATAGAATCAAGATTTCTACTAACACCGTTTATGTAGATTATTCATACTGGACTGCACAATAATCAGAAGTATTCAAAATTTAAAAATGATCATAGGAAAAGATACCTTTTCTTTTTTTAATGGATCTTGGTCAATGATGTAAGATTTGTGGTGGTTTTTAGTTTTCCTGAGAGAGATCTGAGTGTGTCGGTGTGTGACAGGCCTCTCCATGGTTGAAAATAGCCTTTCCAGTGTTGCTGTCTGAACCACAACTACTCCTTAATATTAGTGTCATGGAAACGAGGAGGGGACCCCCGCCACTGTTAAAAAAAAAAAAAAGAAAGAAAAATCAGATTTGCTCTGGACCAAACTCAGCAGAGCCCAGTGTAAAACCAACTCAGGGTAACAGCATGAGTTAGTGGTGTTACGTTGGGGGTTGTCTGTGCAGACCACACATAGAGCAGCCGGGGGCTCAGCAGTCTAATCCCTGCTCTAAAAAAAAAAAACGCAATATGCATATCTCTTCTTCTTGTGTATGTTGCGCTGAAACGAGCCTGACCTTTAACCCTGGCTGCCACGGCATGATAGACGAGAGCCAGTGTAAAAGAGCATGGGAGACAGGCTGCATCTGCAACGTGAAGCCAAAAGGGGGCGCTATACCTCACCGAGCTTGTGTCTAGTTCCATGACTCCCACTCCCCCCCCCCCCCCCCCCGGGTTGTTAACTTGAGGGTACGAATAAGAGGTGGGGGGGGGGGGGGGGGGGGTTTGACAAGGGAAAAAAGAGAAAACCCCAAAGATGAA
>JABFEA020000130.1:21547937-21562480 GCA_019775915.2 Cyphomyrus plagiostoma | reverse complement strand
GTGTGTGGAGTTTGCATGTTCTCCCCGTGTCGTCGTGGGGTTTCCTCCGGGTTCTCCGGTTTCCCCCCACAGTCCAAGGACATGCTGAGGCTAATTGGAGTTACTAAATTGGCCATAGGTGTGAGTGTGCCCTGTGATGGGCTGGCCCCCCATCCTGGGTTGCTCCCCACCACGTGCCCGTAGCTTCCAGGATTGGCTCCAGACCCCCCTGAGACCCAGAAGGATGAGAAATTTGGAAAATGGATGGATGGATGGACTAGTAATTAGGTTCACAGAAGTTTCCCACAGCCCCCCCTATATGAGCCAGGAAGAGCTCTGATGGACAAACTCAGAATTTTACCCTATTGAAAATGACAAACAACAAAGCTATTTTATCAGCTAATAGTGACGATCGTTAATAATACATTTCCAGGAAATAATCAGAAAAAAACTTCAGTGATTCATAAAAAAAAAGAATTCCCAAGCACTAAATAAGCAATACACATCCCTCCAGCTGTGATGCAACAGAACAGACAGTCTTCTCTATGATGCAGCCAAACACAGACACACAGGATAGCCCTGCATGTGCCCCAGCCAAGCACAAAACACCCTCTTCACCAGCTTTGCCAGATGTCACCGTGGGGCAGGCCCTGTAAATCCCACATCCAGCAGGGAGAGTCGGACATGAGATTTAACTTTCAGTCACAGTCAGCGTCTGTCCAACCACCACAGTCCAGTGGCAAGGGGGAGACGGAGCGAAGCGTGCGGTTCATTCCAGAAGGGTGATCGAGGTATTTGGTAAGTCGCTGACATTGTGAACAGGAAAGGACAATTAAGGTACATCAGGGAAACCATGTTACATTCTGCTCAGTGTCAGTATTGTTGAAGTTATTTTAGTTTAATATAGTCAGAATGATACCCTCTTACTGGAAGATGTTTTGGCCTGATCAAGAAAATTGAGGTGATATATTTTGGAGGAATACAAATATTCCAGAAAATGACAGGTGAACGTGCATTCAAAAACCTTTTCATATAAGAGAGTTGAACAGACTGTTGGACATTGCCGAAAAGACGTGATTATCTGTTAGTTTTATAGTAGAAGATACGTTTAAACCCGTAAATGTAAACGTCACAGTAATATAAGTAAGGAAAACTTTTCACGAACGTAATGACACCAAATGATCCGTGACTTTAACGGCGGCAAAATGTGGGCGTAAATGACAGTAATAAAGTAAAAACGCAGCTCTGGTCCGTTTTACATTTAGAGGTTTAGCTTCAATCATCACGGAATCGGATGAACTGGAACAACTGAATTACATTCCTGCAGCCGGGCAATGGGCTGATTGCGGAACCTAAACATTGTGTAACGGATGTTTACGTAAAAAGACTCATTTAAAGCCAGGAGAGTGAAAGTATTCATGGGAAGAAAATCTAAAAAGCACCAAATTGCATGTCATTTAAATAGAAACACTATGACGTTCTTCTGAACAAGACTGTTGACGAGATATTAAACTACAAGCCCGGACAAATTGCACTCGGTTTGATTAAATGGAAACAAACGGGAATATAAAACTTCAGACTAACACTCGTTAATCAAAGATAACGACTGCACAAATTGTCCCTTGGAGAGTAATTAACAGAAGGAACGTCGCAGTATATGTATTAACACCCCCCGCCTTTTATATTCTCATGTCATAAAATTGGAGTACTATAATTTAAACACTGATTATATGTGCGGGGGGGGAGGGGGGAATTGTCGATGATGCAAAAGTAAGGATGTCCAGAGAGGACACGCGCCATCATTTTTTTTAATTGAAGTTATATTGAGATCACAATAAACATTTCTAGTGATCTCGAGAAAACAAAGTTGTTATTCAATAAAATATTTCGCCGCGGTTTATTTGATAGTGAAATTCCGTGCAGTATTTTGCTTAATTTTAAGAGTAATGTACTTTTTATTATGAAGTTTTGTGAACGTTTATTGGGCAAATTTAGTGATTTTATACTCATTATTTGCTCTAGAGTAGGCCTGCTGTGTGTATATTAATTACAGTACTGCACTTATATCAAGCTCACTTGCGTCCGATGGTCCCAAATACGGACGCAAGTCGGCGGATAAGTGTATTTAATTCTTGATATGATTTATAGTGATATTTCCCCGTTTATAACTTCGTTATCGATGTAATAACTTGATCAGTGACAGACAATTAGCTAAAATCATAGTGTACAGTTTAAGGGTTTCTGCTCAGTCAGTCCGATTTGTTGTGTTCGGTGTCGAAGTTTAAGGAATTTGTAATCAGCCTATCCTATTATAAAGCAAGAATAATGCATAATAAGACAAACAGCGAAAAACGGCCAACATCGGCAGTTGCGCATCTCATTCATCTCATTTAGCGTGAGTTGCTTGTAAACTGTCCGTATCATTTTAATTATGTAACAGACTGAGCCGATATGTATATTGATTTATATGCATGTTTTGTAGGTTTTGGCCTTTTTAAGGGACGGCTCAGACAGTTCTCGCCGTTTGAAGTCATGGGTAAAGTGGGAAGCAAAGTGCTGCAGGAGATCTGCGCGGACGGACTGCAGTCGCAGGTAATTGGCTGCGTCCCACAACCAGCCATTTGTCAACAACAGTTTTCGTATCTTTCCTGATGCAAGGAGAATGATACGTGCGATCCATGTGAAAGAACTAGTCTTTTTCTGCATTTATTTTCACGGTTCGGCTGTTTGGTGAAATATCCTAAGCACGTATCCATGCGACCGCACGTCTGTGCGCGCGTGCTGTCCAGTCCCTTCAGTCCGAGCTGCGCTGTGCAAGTCCATCGGGATGTTATGCAACCGGGATAAAGCCATACCGTCTCCTGCTTCACTCCCATTGGTCGGATAATTTTACCAAGCCTAATTTTACCTAAGGAATAGTTAACGTGTACTTCACATATAACTTTAAAACGCATTGCTGTAAATTAGGCTTACCATGTCGTCCATTTCAGGGAGGACTCTTTGAACTGCTTAGGGTTTTACGAACTTCTTTAAATCTTGTGCTTTTGTGCAATAGTAAAAGGTCTTGTATAGAAAGTAACTCCTCTAACCCTTAATGCTTTCCTGCCGGGCCGATGCCTATGTCACCTAGTCATATCTTGGTGGATATTTACAGAGGTTATCACCTGCCTTTCTTAGTCCCTGGGTCTGATTTAGCCATCTTTTTTTTTCAGAAAGACAGGACATTTAAGCCTTGCTTCCACCAAAAAAAAATTCCCTTTGCTGAATCACTGTTGTTATAGTCAAAGTCCATCAACTAAGTTAATGTTCTTCAACACTCAGAAGAAAACACTTAAATTAGGATCGGCAGTGTTTGCTCTCAGGCAGCAGTAATGCCACGTCGCATCATCCAGTGGCTACGTTCAGCACCAGAGACACGTAAGAGCTCAGCTTGGTGGCTGTAGGTAACGTAGCTTGACAGTACTGTGTCATCTCTTATTTTAACTGGGGACCGGCGTGATCCCAAGCTGACGTGGACAGAGGAGGTCGTGCTGAAATCACGTGGCCCGGCTGCATAGCTGTGACTGTCACAGCCTGATCTGCAGAGATTACAGATTATGAGTCCTTCTCTCTCGCCGGCCTGTTTGAGCCCTTAATCTGAGTGATGGATTATGGCATCATGGTCTGTATCTAGTGGGGAGGAAAATGAATTGCCTGGCAAGCATTGAAGGCTAGGATTCAAGTGTCCTAGAGTGGGATGGGTCGAGTCTGAGACCTAGTGCTTCAGGCGGATCAGATTCCCCTCCTAACCATCAAACTGCAAGCGGACTTCTGGATGCAGAACTTCTGGTCTTAAAAGTGCTTCTGGTAGAACTGCTGCGGAGTGGTCTCTGTGCATTTTTTAAAAAACTCTTTTGTATTTCCCCTTTTCGTTTTTCATTGCAAGGCACAATCAGCATTTTGGTAAGTGACATTGACTGGAGCATAAATTAACATCATTGAGCTCAGTTTAACGGTGTGTAACTTTTGATGCTGCATTTCAGGTACAGTGAATGTTAAAAGTGTTGGTTTTTTTTTTTGGTCACAGTTTACAGCCAAGTCCTGTGAAACTCATGTTTAAAATCAGCATTATAGTACAGTGGACAGCGCACCATAAAGTAGAAAACTCAAATAGGCTTGGGAAAGTATGTTCTAGAAATGCATGTCCCATTCACTGTGATCTACAGTCGTGCCATAATTCTGTGCTATTAAAACTCATTTTATATACCCGATACTAAGCCTACTGTTAGCGTTAGTTAATTAAAACAAATATATTAGAAAGTTAAAAGTAATTTTTTTTTCAAACCTTAAGAATTTTAACATTTCCTGTCTGTGCTGCAGTTTTTATATTAAAATAATTATTAGGCAATCAGGCTGAGAAAAAAAAATGTTCCACCAGCTATGAATAAAAATGTATTTCAGTATGTTTGGAAATTTTTTATTCAGTATCCTATACACAGCACATTAGAACACACAGATATGAATGTGTGTGCTATGAATCTGTGAATAAATGAGGTCGTTTCATAGTTTTCTTGAAATCATTAATATATTTCAGGACAAGTGCACTTGTATTTCTGAAGTTAAGTTGCTGCTTGCTCTGTACATTTATTAATATAATGAAATCATACGTTGACCCACAGTTGTAGTAGATATTAATAAGCTTCTGTACCCCAGTGGTATCCATTTATATCAATGTTATGGCTGTTTCCGTGTAACATTCAGATTTAAAAATTATAGATTACGTAGCATTTAATTGATTACCGCTGTTTCTTTAATTACTTTAAACGTCTAAGTCTCTGCTCATATTTCTTCTTTTTCCCACCGGTGTCATGTTAACATAAATGTTGTCGAACTAGGTAAGACCCTGTACTGTATTTTTTTCGGAGTTTCTGCATACATTTGTAGTAGAGCTGTGAGGATGGTCATGTCATATGCGGCTTGATGTGTGAGCAATTTTGATTGATCAATCTCCAGATGAAGAGACGTTGTGACTCTATGGGTCTTTTGAAGTCTAACCTGTGAGCCGCCTGTGTTACCTAGCAAGGCCCAACTGGACCAGTGAGACACTTGACTACCACTGGGAGGATGAAGGTGAAGTGGACACAACTGGGACTCATATTCTTCCTGCTGCTTTCCCTCATCATGACTGGCTGCTTCTTCTGGCAATACCAGCTACGGAAACTGGAGCCAGGTGAACGTAACATCTCACGTGCCTTCCTCCCGTCCCCAAAAAACTGGCATTTAGACCCAGTTCCAGAATTCACCTCCACAATCTGCCGCAGTTGGTTTCCCTGTTATCTGCTCCCAAAGCCAATTGTTCAAAAACCATGAAAGTCCACAGAGCGGAACGATTAAACCGACAGAAATGTCTTTGCTGCTGTGTCTGTGTGCAGGGAAAGGCGACTCATCTGCCAACGGCAGTTGTCAAAATGGCCGTGGAAGCATCGGCTCAGATATAGGAATTGGATGGGGTATTATAATTAAAAGGGATATTTATGAATTAGCTCCGGCTGACTGCGTGAACTTTACTCTCTCACAGTCTTTGAATGTAACACACTTAATTAAATGCTTATAGGTAATGAATCTTAAGCTGAAAATACGAGCTTTTATGGACTGTTGTGGAATCAGCCTCACATTTCATTTTGAACATAATGTTAAGAACGTGTCTCAGAGGACCTTGCGCTAGGTAGCAGTTGGCCGATATGTCGGAGAAGCAAAGGAAGTCTGGATGCTTCTGTTTGTGGCTCTGAAACAATCACCTTTGGCTCCGAGCTTAAATCCAGCCTAGTGGCGGATTAACATGATTAAGACAGCCAACTATAGTTTTTTTTAGACTACGTTACAGTTTTAACTTGGTTCAATCAATTTCACATGCTGTTTACCAGCATTATTAGCATCTAAACAGAGTACATTTTTGGCCTGTTCTTGTTCGGTCCTGTAACTGTTTTGTGAAATACGCTGACAGTATTCTTGGTAATAGTTGAAAATAGTCTAGAGAGTTAGTGTTTGGTAAAACATATTCCTATTGCTGCTCTGTGCTTTTTCACGTGCTCCTGGGAGATGGTGCTACGTGGAGCGTTCTGCTCTCTTAAAGGGTCAGTAGACAAAAGTTAAAAGTAAATGATTTTTTTTTTCCTCCCATGGGCTCCACTGTAGTCTACGTTCAGTTGTAACTTACTGATTTCCTCCTGTTCCTTCTCAGATAAGACTATGGAAACTTGTGGGCTGCGATGAAGGCTTGTCTGGTGAATGATGATGATGATGATGATGATGATGATGATGAAAACCCTTTATTGCTATTGCAATATACCATGTGACTAGTCACAAGTACCAGTGAAAAGCAGGCCATCATCCCGACCATACATATACAAACATCACATTATAGGGGGTAGACAGGTCAGGAAGACAGGGGATATAGGAAAAACAGAGAAACAGGATTACATGAGGAAAGAGGGGGAGAATACAGCCCCCAGACTGTACTCCAGTAGGGAGTATAATGTAGGAACTGAAAAAAACACCCCAGCAACATAAGCACATAATTTTAGGAATAGTTCAATTTCATAAGAAACAATTAGTTGGTATTTCGCCATCAAGTGTTATAGAAATAGCCCCAAATGAACAGTAAAAATGCAAACCAACTCCAACCAAGTATCTGCATTTTATTTATTTGCCATCGACAGGCCTTCCGTGCAGCAGAATACTCAGCAGGGTCACCTCCTCTTTGTCTTGTAGATGAAGGCACAGGAAGCAGTGCCATGGCAGAGAGGATGTGCCCACGCTTCCCGGAGCCGGCGCCTCTGCGCCATCCCATCCCAAGCCTGAAGCTGGCGCTGGAGAAGGTAGGCAGCATCCCTGGCACCGTCTTGTGATCCCCGCCCAAGAGAAAGTAAGCTGGTGGGCGAGCAAATCAGTGGCAGGCAGCCAGCTTTGGTGAAGCGACTGAGACATAGACTGCTGCCTCGAATGTGACCTAAAGAACCCCACAGGTCCCTTGCAGCATAGAGTTGCATTATTTGTGAATGTCGGGAGTGGAGTGTAAAAAGGGTTAAACGCAGAATTCTGTGATCCACCCAGGTGGACTCCGTCTTTAGGCATATTGTCGATCCTTTGAGTCGCCCGGCCCTGTCAGCCATCGTCATCTTCAACGACACGGTGCTCTGGATAGGAAATTTTGGCAAGATGAATGGAAGCGACCCTCTGTCCGCTCCTCCGAATGAGTACACGATATACAGGTGAGAGACCAAGACCTGGCTCCTGGCCTTCTCTGTTAGCTGCTGCACTACGTGGGAAGCGGAAAGATTAGGGAGGTAGAGGCAGACGATGCCGTAGATTAGCACAGGTAGCAGAAATGCATTCTGAAATATGGCTCCGCTTTTTATGGTCGCAGATAATTCAGCCGCCTGGCCATGAAGCAGAGCCTAATTGCCGATGATCACACCATGCATTCCGTACCACAGCCTGTTCATTTACGACATGCATGCATGCTGGTTCGGCCACGATATTGCAGCCTTTTCATCGCATGGCTTTCATGAACGTTCTGCCTGACCAAAGACCACGATCATCTTCTGGCCGCTACATTATTTCAGTTGTGAGGAAATTTCCTTTTTTGCAAAATATTCCCTTCATTCCTCACATTGGTGTTCACCAGGGTTTGAAGGCTACAGGTTTCTGCACGACAGCCACTGCAGTGCCCATGTTTCATTTCCGTTTGAAAATATTGTCTCATTATTTTTCCGTCGTGTCAGTGTCTTGTTTTGTTTTTTAAATCAAAATGACTTTATTGCAGTCGTAACTGGCATCGTTTTGTTTATTTAGTTACATGGCGAAGAATGATTAATTATAGTACTGAATAATGTCCATGGATTTTTAACCTGAAAGTTGTATATAATTGATCCCTTTGGGTTCATGTATATGAGAAGTGCTGTCATTTCCACACCTCCAAGGACAGGACTTTAGTGTTACCTTGATATTAAAGAAGAATGCCAAAGAATGTCACTTATCACAGTGGAATAACTGCCTGCCACCCAAGCACAGCAATAAGCTATATTTTCTGGCCTCGTTTTTCCTATTGGTACATGTGAAGTACGGGGCGACAGTGGGCCTGCAGGCTGGCCCAGGAAGCACAAGGCGGGGGGCGGGAGTGGGGGTGGGCCCTACGGAATATTACGCCAGACATTTTGAAAGCTGCTGCATATGAATAGGGAAAGAAGTGTCCAAAGCTCTTTAATGAGTCTTTATTCAGTTGAATCACAGGAGCATCCAATGTCAATTCACAATCAGGTAATACCAGCATATGACGAGGCCAACAAATCCAAAGCAACTTTACTGGTCTATCAGTGTGTGTTTTCATTAGCTGCTGACTACACCAGAAAACTAGTTTTGGTTTGTACACAATTAATTCAGTACCATATGCAGACAGATGCTGGGGCACATAAGACGGTTTAGCATGTTCTCAGATGAAGGATAAAATAATTCAGACCAGCACTGAACATCAGACACTGGGGAGAGTCTCGGATCTTTAAGAACTTAAAAACTCGAGTCAAAATTGATAGAAGCAGAAAAGAGAGTTTTCTAAAATCCGTATAATGAGAAACATAATCCTGCACTTCAGTTTGCAATTCAGAGCTGAAAAGAATGGAAATCTGACCTCGGTAAACTAATACCGGATCATGTTGACTCAAGATTCCTTTCTAAGTGTTCTGAGAAGTCTGATCTGTATTTTTACTTGACTTTGAATAAAATGGTAGAGGATGTTCTTGTGAAGTTAATGAGTAAACATTTAGTCTGCTTCCCTGTAGGATAGCCAGCCTGTCTAAGATTTTCCCGACGCTGATGCTCTACAAGTTGTGGGAAGAGGGCAAGGTTGGGTCCCTAGACGACCCCCTGGAGAAGTATCTGGAGAACTTCACCATAAAGAACCCCTTGGGGAAAACCCAGGATACAGAGCACAAGTATGTCACAGATGGCCTGATCTTCCTGGACAGTGGAGAGGCAAATGTCCGATCCTCCCCTGTCACCCTCCGCCGGATGGCCAGTCAACTTTCTGGTACGGGGCCGACAGTGAAGCAGTGGATACAGTGTCACGCTCAACAGAGGTTTTGTAGATCTGCAACATGGGGAGGAAATCATCTGTGTCTTTATGATTAAGGTCTTACACCAAAGTCACTTCAATAGAACAGATAAAAAACATGTGTATATTGTAAGCTCCTCGGTAAAAGTTCATATTAAAGTTTAATCTTAGGCCAACAATGAGAAGCGCACACACGTTTTAGGATTAAGTAGTGTTTTATCTTTGGACTTGAACTCTCACCATATCACCAGCATTGGGGTGTTGAGACTAACACCTCAACATACGATGAATTTAAAATAGCTTCTGTTGCGTGCTGACTGTTTCTGACGTCAGTATAGTTGGTGAGAAAGCAGGTGTGCCTTCTGATGAGGTGGCGAGATAGCACAGGAATATAAATGGCATTCCAGCAATCTATTGCTTTCTATTGCTGAGGTGAATTTTGTCAAACTATGTTGTATTGTAGTTCTGCATTTTAAAAATAGCAGACTTTAGAGATATTTGCGGGTGGACAGGCGTATGTCCCTTTTGTGCCCCTTAACTTTTCTTGCCGTCCTCTTTTTTGTGATGATTTCAAGGCACCAAGTCCTGAAGCGATGCTTCACAACCGGGAATTTGCCATTGAGGTTTCTATTTTCCCCGTGAGGACCAGAAAGCAAGACTGACATGTTAAAAAGCAGAAAATATCGGTTTATGTATTAGAGAATATGCTCTGGTAGAGTCAGTCTCTGAGATGTCTCACCCCAAGTTTAGACAGTGAGGAAAACAAGGAAAATTAATTGAACAGACTGTCGTGAGCTGATTTGCAGGAGGCTGTATTCCATTCCTACCTGATCTGTGATACCTAATCATGGAGTGGACCCACAGTTGTCAAGTGTGCTGCATACAATTGTATTTTTTAAGGTGCAGAATGATTTAGAGTTAAAATTAAAGTAGCCTTCTCAAGTAAAGTACAAATCCTGAAAAAAACCTAATTACGTACAGTAACAAAGTTACTTTACAACTCTGAGATCATGTCATGAGCTTCCACTGAGAATTTCAATTTAACTAGAGTCAGGCCGTTTTTGGGAGATTTTGAGGGCTGTATAATCTTTCTGAGGCAATGTACATGTCAGTAGGTGCGAGCGGCTATGTATTGTAATCTTGGTCCCTTGTTTTAATGCAGGATTACCCAGAAGGCTCAGGGCTACCAACCTGCTGTGGAAGGGAAAGACACAGGCAGCTGTCAATCTGTTGCAAGATGATGTTCTCATTGCAGACCCAGGGACAAAGTACGATTTTCTGAAAGCACCATATCACTACGCATTCATTTAATGACGATCATTCCAGTTTCACTGTGGTGACCTTTTGTTGTTTTTAGGTGCCACTATAGTAATTTAGCATTTTCTTTGCTGGCTCACGTGTTGGCAGAGAAGGTGGCTGGGCTTGACTACCAACGCTGGGTGTCCCACAACATCCTGGATCGCCTAGGTATGGAGAACACAGGCTTTGACATCACCCCTGGTGTCCAGACCCAGATGGCTGTGGGTGTGTATACCAGTGGGCAACCGGCGCCCTTGTATGACCTGGGCTGGTACCGGCCATCGGGGCAGATGTTCTCCACAACTGCAGACATGGCCAGGCTGGCCATGGTGCTGCTTGGGGCCTACCATCAGAAGCTTCTTGAGCCCGATACCCTGAAGGTCATGCTGACGCCCCTATTCCGCTGTGAGAAGGATTACTTCGCCAACCACACGGGCACTCCCTGGGAGGTGAACGAGCAACTCGGGTATGAGGTCTTACGTAAGGACGGTGACCTGGATGGCTACTCTGCCACATTCTCCCTGGTGCCCCGACTGAAGCTGGGCCTGGTGGTTCTCATGGCTGGCTCCCGGCCCCCGAATGATGACATGGTGGCCAAAGCCTATAGCCACATCATCCCTGCCATGGAGGGGGCTTTCAGAGATGCCATACATGTCCTGACCCCACCTCCCAACCCATCGCCTTACGTAGGATTCTTCACCTACAGAAACATCACCTTCTACGAGATCAGAGCTGGTTCGGACGGGGTCCTTGTCATGCAGCAGTTCGGCCCTCAAATAGAGCAACTCATCCCGGAAAGGTACAGGACGATAAGGCTGGACTACCTGATGGACAGAGTCTTTAAGGTGGCATTTGAGAAAGAATACCCCTGTGTCTTAAGGGTCAGCTCTGCCGCCATTTCCTTAGAGGCTCAGGATGGGCAGCTTTTCAATTTCTACGTCTTTGACAAGAAGGGCACCTCTCCGGGTTTTGACGCCCCAGGCCTGAACACTTACAATGTGCTCCGCATTTCCCACAGGCCAGCGTTCGCTAATTAATGTCTCCGAGGATGGAAATGGTGAACAAACAAGCGAGGAACATTGTACCATCAACGTGGATGTGTTCACGACTGGCTAATCGAACAGTCCCTCCAAATAACTGGGCCTGGAAATGTGTGTGAGAAAGAAGAGTTCTGCTACAGCAACAAAGCTGCATAATTTAGAGATTCTGTGAAGAGAGATATGACAACAGTGGATTCCAGGATACTTAGACAATAGGATACGGTCTGAAATATTTTCAAGAAAAAAGCCTATATAAAATGTCACGCCCTTTCTTTGGTATTGTAACCAAACGGGATTCAAAGTGCATGACATACGTAGGATCACTGCACTCTTAAGGGAGACGTGACTGGGATCTGGGATGGCTCTGCCAGGGAGAACTTCACTTCAATTGGATCGTTGTGAATTTACCTGTATTGTTTTAAGAAAGAGGCAGCTTATCTCCAAAGTGTCTTTGGGGGAAAATGTCGAAATAGTAATAGAATGATTTTTTTTTGACAGCTCTTTAGCCATTTCTGTCTGGGGTAATGATTTTGAAGAATGGAATTACTGATTAGTTTCACTTATCCCACGTTTAGTTATTATTTCATGGTTCCATACTTATCTCCAAATCCCGTACCAATAACGATTTTAGAAAAGCTTTTCCCAAATCTATTGCTTGCTGCCAAGTGACTGTGTCTTTGTGGTAGTTACTGCAACACTTAAGCATTCTTATGCAGATGTTAAAAATGTTTGACCCAACTTGCTTTACAAGATCTTGTCTACCGTCTTTTCAGTGTGGCCACGCCTGCGTAATTAATGTCATCTGATCCGAACCAACTGCATCTTAACAGTGTGACCAAATGGTGACTCTTCCATTGAAAATGCCTGTCTGCTATTTTATCTTTAGCATTTAACTCTTAAGACTAAAATTAGAAAAGCTAACAGAAGGATTTTTACAAGCAGTCTAATGTAGTGTGATTTTTATTTGCCTGAATTGTTCCTTTTTGCTACACAGTTCTAGTTACAGGCTATAAATATCTGTAAAATGATGAGTGACGAGCTTCTAATTCTGACACCACTTTCCACTTTTCTGTCATATGACTGCAAGGTGTTAATGGCGTTTTTCTCACACCTGCCATTTGTTTGATGGGGAGTTACAGAAGCAAAATGGGAGGGGCGGCTTCACAGAAGGCTCGTTTACAATAATCTAGAGGCTGATCGAGCTCCTTCACAGCTGTTGTGTTTTAGCACAGGCGCGTCCGTCTCCTTCACAGCTCTTTTCTCTCTTCCCCTTGTTCTTTAGAGCTTGAAGACCTGCCTCACAGTCGAGTCACTGCGACACATTTATGAGACGCTGAAATCAAGGCCCATTTCTGGGGGCCTGTAACACTTGTAGCATTTTTGCAATTCACTTAGCATTAGCATTCATGCTAAATGCAAATTTTCCTTCTTTTCTCAATTCCGAACCAAGATTTTGTCACAGTTTTGGGGAAGGCCAAGGAGTGAGTTTCGACCTCATGGTGTTAGTAGCCCTAATATCACCATTACGTTAGTTACGGCGGGTAAATCAGCAGGACTTAGCCACAGGAGTTTAGCAATCACAACGTATTCACATGATGCTAGTTACTGCAGATTCTGCGGAAGACCAGGAAACTCATAGGTCATCAGGCAGCATTTTCAGTCACATTCTCTTCCTTAGCAGGAAGTCCCACTTAACGGTGTGTTAGTATGTGAACCCTGCAAAGAAAAAATATGAACCATATCCTAGCATTTATAAAAGTTTTCACTATAGTTTTCCCCTCATTTAGAACTTAAATTTCTCCTCATTTAGAACTCAATTTAACGAAAACTAGCTAATATAATGTAGACTTTTTGTGTCTGGACATTAATGAGAAAAAGATTGATGACTTACCCAACATTAATTTTGCATTGCACTTGCTTCCAGAACAAACAGAATATCCCATCGTGACATTTATCCTTAAACTAGGCTCCAGGCTCCCTGCCAGCTGTGGATATACTTCAGAAAGTTGGGTGGATGGATGGATGGATGGATATATTTAAGACTGGTGGTATATTTTAAATAGTTGTCTCTGAATATGTTGGAACTTTTTAAAATTTCAATTGTGATGGAAGGTCTCCTGCTATTGTGGCAGATGCATGTGTTTTTCAGGAAGACACTTGAGTCCGAAGGAAGCAGACAACTGTGACTCTTAGCCATCTGGGACATCAACCTAAGCCCAAGCTTCTCTGCATACCATCCAGGTTACCTCATCCATGATGGGTCGTTGGAAAGGTTTTAGGGGTTAAAGTTGTCAAAGGCAGGTAACAGTTTTGACCCCTCAGAAGATGTTGCCGTGGACAGTTGCCCATGTTGCCCCTACCAGGATCTGCCGCTATGACCCTGGTAGATCTTTAAACCACATGTACCCAACTATTTTTCCCCAAGGGCCAAATTCCATCAACAACACAAAGGTTCACTGCCCCTGATAAAATTTACCTAGCCAGGGATGGATTGATTGTGCATTTCATCCAGATGCGGACTGGAATCTCCTTTTTGAGTACCCCCCACACTAAACTTTCACAGTCTATAAATGTCTAAAATTTACATCAAATCTCATATTATGATTCTGACTTTGGTCATCTCGTCATTTCTCGGTAAAGTCCGTTTTAAGACTTGATAGGTGCTTCTTACATTAATATTACAAGAGACATTTCTACATTAAGGAAATATTAACAGTCTGCTTGAATATAATATTTGTGATGAATTATTTAAGAAAGAAAGTGATTTAATAAGACCATAAGAAATTTACAAATGAGAGGAGGACATTCGGCTCATCAAGCTCGCTTGGGGAGAACTCAATTAATAGTTCTTAGTCATTACAATCTTATCTAGCTCTGATTTAAAGGAACCCAGGGTTTTAGTTTTCTACACTAACAAGAAGACTATTCCATACTCTAACTACACGCCGTGTAATGAAGTGCTTTCTCAAATCCAGTTTAAAATGTTCGCTAATTTCCACCAACGGCCACGAGCTCTTATATTTCAATTAATATTGAAGCAACTACACTGGAAAAAATGGACCTCCAAAAACAAGGGGAAAAAACTTATTTCAAGCAAAAATATCTTGTATTAAGTGAAAAAATCTGCCAATGGAACA
>JABFEA020000130.1:21511268-21525839 GCA_019775915.2 Cyphomyrus plagiostoma | reverse complement strand
CATCCACACCTGTCCCTAGTGTGTTCCTTGTCATTCATGTATATATGCTCCTGCCCTCGCCTTCTTCTTCAGCTTGGCGTCACAGTATCATTGTGTCTATACCTTCTGCCGGGATCGTCACTCCCTCCTGGTTTCCGATCATGTCTTTTATAGGATAAAACAGTCATAGTTTTAGGATTATTCTGCTATTTGCTCAAGGCATGGACTTGGGTTCTGTCCCAGTTTTAGCAATTCCATTTCTAATTTCATCAAATAGTCAATTTCAAAGCACAGCTTATAAAGATAGCTGGATGTCTTGCTTATGGTCTGTTACAACACATGCAATGAATGGTGGTGTAAAACAGGTGTGGGATTGAAATTTTATGGCATATTAATGATGAAATAGGCTGAGGCCTGGTTGTGAAAATGGCCTGTTAATTGGCTCAGGCTGTTTTGTAAACAAAATCATGTTTTCAGGTCTGCACAGTTTTAGATAGATCCTCCATATGTGCCTGTTCACCCCATTGTTTAAAGGAACTGTCCTGATGAGGTTTATGGATGTTCCGTCAGGGAGACTTAATGGTCAAAGTAGGAACTAAGCATTTAGCCTATACTGGGCAGCAGAGGATGCAAGGCAGGGATGCCGCTTGGATGCCAGGCCATCACGGGGCACACACACACACATACTAACCTGCCCCAGTGGTTATCCGTCCTGTCCTTGGCACCCATTCCCCTCCCCACCACTACCACCAGGATGTGTTCATTCCAACCCTACCATAATCAGGCTCAGTTGGTCCTTAATGGACTTAAGGTTGAAAGCAGTGTTGAAAGCAGGTTGAAAGCAGTGTGGGTTGGAATGAAATCATTCTAGGCAGGGGGGTGGGAACAGGATTGGGAACCTCTGTTGTAACTGCATGACTTTGGACCCCATTGATTGCATAAAATAAAAATACGAAGCCCCCCGACTCACAGTGTCCTATAAAACAGCTTCTCTCAGCAGAGGTCTGTTGGAACCTCAGAGTGAAGCTGCATGACTGAAACAGAGCACTGCAGAAGGGGATCTCACCCTCTGTGGCTTTTAAGGACCACAGTTTGCATGGGCCTCTGTCCACGCCCACTAGACGGAGCCGGTTACACTTCCTGCATATGATAACTGCTTCGGGGGCTAAAAAAAAGTCACCATGACACAACATCGCATATGTGAAAGTTAAGCTAAAACTTTAATTTGGACCTAAACTGAAATCGCTCCAACGAGTGCGTTTTTCTGGAACGCAAGCCGAGGGAAGGCCTGAGAGCGAAGGGCCGAGGTTGTCACAAAGAGGCCAGCCGTGAAGGAGGTCACTGTGAAGTGCGGGGACACGCCCACATGCGTGGGAGACTTAGCCACTTTGTGTGTGTGATGTCACTGGGTCCGCGGGTTGCGCAGAGAGTTTGGCAAATGGTCTGTAAATCATTGATTGCATGTTACTCCCTGCTCTGTTGACGCAACTTGTAAATAATGATTGCAGTCTGGGGTCTTTCCATACTGGCAAGGTGCCATTGGCTTGACTCGCAGAATGTGGGCATTGCTTAGCAAGAGCTGAGCTCAGTTTCCGTGCCTAACATGAAAATACGGGCAAAATTGCACTACATCAGGCTGATAATTTACCCCTCTTGTATGTTGAGGAGTCAACCATTACATAAGTGACTCTCAGTCACAGATTATTTTGCATCAGGTCTGTTTGCTTCCTGGGGTTTAGAGAAACTCTGGCCCAGTAGAACAGGAAACGTTTATGAGTGGCCTTCTTTGGTAAATGTGATACATGTGATCGAATCAAAACACCTGATTTGAATTTGGTATGTTGTACTGAAACTCATGTGTTGGCAAACAATAGTCTTTGGCTTGCTGATGGCCTACAGAAGATAATCACGGCTGAACATCTGGATGAGATGGTCTCCCGGTAGGACGTCACAGCCTGGGAATGTGAGGGTGTCGATCCTGCAACCAGAAGACATAAACCCAAAATGGCTTGTGGAGGCGTTTTACAATCCTGACTAATGGATGACTATTTGCCGAAATGGAGCATCCATCAGAATGTGTCCCTGAAAATCCCAGTAAGGCCAGTATGACATGGCCATCTCTCAAAACGGCATTCTTCAACGAATGAGTATCTGTGTAGATGTAATGAAGGTCAATGCACTTTCCTTGAAAAATCCAGGTTTTTGTGCAATTTAACCAACCTTATTTTAAAAATTTGGCATTTTTTATGTAGTTTGTGCCTTTTATCTTAAGCAAACCCATGTGACACATGTACTATATATTTCATGGAAGAGTGTCCCTTTTCCAGCAAGATGACTGCAAACCCTACTACAGGTATGAATTAAGGGGGGTCGAAGGATTCTACGTACTGCAAGCATATGACGCACACAATTACAGCCATAACTTGGACGGCCAGTTTAAAGCTTCCTTGTCAAACTTCCGTTGTGGTGAATGTCATAAAGGAGATTAACAAATATTTAGCTGTCACATGTGACTGTGTACTTTGGAGGAATTTTGACACAAATATGGAGAGACATGAAATGCCACTGCCAGCTTTGCCAGAACAATAGATAATATCAAAGCTCGTTAAAACAGCATGAAAGATGCTCGACGCACTGTGAAGCATTTCCAGAAAACGGAAATCAAACGCCTGTGAAATTAAAAGTAGCCCAGGCATTGAAACTGCAAATTAAGAAGAACCTGTATATGTAAAAGTCTCAACAGTGCTATAAAACCACTGTAGTAAATGCAGTTAGCTGTTTATTATATGACAAGTTTCGCCTCAAGCCACACAAATAGGTACTTATAATAGGTACTTTGTTGACCCCCATCTCCCCAGACTTGCTCCTTGGAGGTGAGAGTAAGCTAACAGCTGAGGGTTAAAGGTCTCACTCAAGGACCTACAGATGAGCAGAAGCTAGGCATGCTGAGCTGAACTGGAGTTGCCAAATTGCCCATAGGTGTGAATGTGTGCTTATTCCCTATAATTCCCAGTTTAGACCCCAAACCCCTACAATGGGTTGGTGCTCCATCCTGGGTTATTCCCTGCCTTGTACCCATAGCTCCAAGGATAGACTCAAAACCCCTACAATGGCTTGGCGACGCATCCTGGGTTATTCACTGCCTTGTACCCATAGCTCCAAGGATAGACTCCAAACCCCTACAATGGGTTGGCGATGCATCCTGGGTTATTCCCTGCCTTGTACCCATAGCTCCAAGGATAGACTCCAAACCCCTACAATGGGTTGGCGACGCATCCTGGGTTATTCACTGCCTTGTACCCATAGCTCCAAGGATAGACTCCAGACCCCTGTGACCCTGTACTGTATAAGACAAGCGGGTACAGAATGGATGTATGGAAAGTGTAATAATACAGATTACATTTGTATTGTGATGTTCCACGCTCTAATTTATTCAATCCTGGGAAACATTTAAGTACTTCTCAAAATGATACTGCACCACGGAAATGTAGAAACACTACCTGCGATCCTTTATTGCCATACATGCTGAGTCCATGTGGAATGGCGTCGGCATGCTGCTGTACGTTTTCTCGAATCTGCCACAGACTGCTGGCCTCCTCCATCGTTCTCCATCTCCCTGTGGCCCATCAGGTTTCTGACCGAAGGCGGAAACCTTCCAGTCAGGTGTCTGTATCCAGCTAATGTTTCTACGCCACATCACTTCTTGTCCTTCACCCATTGACACAAAAGAGGCCCAACACCCTTCAGGTCCCAAGTTCATCGTCTCAGTGTTACCCTCTGCCCTATTACTTACTATTGGTCGATGTGTGCATGTATTACTCATCATTTACATCCTGCAATATAATTATTAATCGTGGCAATCCCATCCTTAATATCCTGGGCGTAGGTTTGGTTTCAGTATTGGTAGGAACAAAATCTGCCCTGGACCCCCCAGCCCCTAATCACTCACATTACTCCCGTAATATTGGTAGGACGGTGTCCCTACTGTCCATATGCGCCCTCGCATCATATGTGTTTACATCACCACACTGATAATATTGTGTGTTACTCCACCCTTCATCCAACCACTTATCCTGATCAGGGTCTCTGCTTATTCCACATACAAGGCAGGTTTACACTCTGGATAGGATGCCAGCCCATTATGGGGCACAAGGCAGGTGTATACCCTGGAATGATGTCGTTTGATGGCAGATGTCGTTTGGCCTATTTGCAAATTTTCGAACAATGGAGGGGAGAAACCAAAGTACTCAGAGAAAACCTTCAAGACATGGCAACCTCCAGACAAATACACAGACCGAAAATGGTATTCGAAGCCCCAACCCAGGAGGTGGGAGGCAACTGTACCCCCGGTGTCACCTTGCAACCGGAATTGAATAGAATAGAACAGTGATACTTTATTAATCCCCATGGGAATTCTCAGACACACAACATACAATTTATTCAAAAAAACAATACAATTGACTTCATATTTGTGCCTTTACCTAAAGACATGTTTGCACTTTACATACGGCATCAATTTTGCTTTCACGAGTGTTCTCAATGTGTGAGGTGTGACAGATTTTACAAGCAATGTGACAAACGTCTGCAGCAAATTCACACTTTCTGACATTGTTCTTTTGTGACCACGGCAGAGCTGAGAGGATTTATTATTTTAGGAGTTGCTCTTTATGACATTAATCAACAACTCTGTCCCATCATTAACTCATTAACCATGAGACTTTGGTCCGACACAGCTCAGCCAATGGAAAGTCTGCCAGACTGTAAGCGGTACCCGTTAAATACCGAGAGATGCAGAGGGTATGACAGACATTCAGGAAAATCGTTTTGAAGAACAATCTAGAAGCCTTCACAAAGACAACAACAAAACAGAGAGGACTGCCGGAGAAAATGAATACAAAGCTTTCATTCGCTTTTCTGCTCGCAGTTTTTTGCATAGTCTCTCAGGCTGTCCAGGTTAAGGTGAGTGTCTGTTTTTCAACCCTTTAAAGACTTATTTCAAATGATACTTTTGTAGTTTTTTTTTGTTGGATGTTTTTTTACTGGTGCTATCACAGCCTGATGTGGATGGACTGGTCTAAAACAGGCTGAAACAGCACTACTGATAATAAAGTCTGAAATGATGGGTGTGAGTCTCCTTAACGTGTTGAGATACAGGTCTGAACCTTCAGTTTTCAAAAACATCAAGCATGGTTCTGAAGGCCAGCACCTCTCTGCATGAACCCTTCCTCCGTTCCACCAGCTGCCATCTACGTGACTCAATCTATTCTCCTTCCCAGGAGGGAGACTTCACCTTCTCCCTGGAGTCCGTCAAAAAGCTGAAAGAGCTGACAGACGCCATCGTCTCCAAGAACCCCAACCCACGGCTGGCAGACACCATGACCAGAGCTGTCTGCGTCCACCCTGCCTTGCCTGATGAATTCAAACCCCTGTGCAGGAGCAAGAAGGCGAGCATGTCAATGTACCGACTTGGTAAGAGTTTAAGTGGAAGGTCTGGCTGGGGGGAAGGAAGGGGGAGGCACAGGGAATTTCATAATCCATGTTATCAATTCCGATAGAACAAGCGACGTTAATCTTAAGCAAAATCACTGATAGCGATAAAAGGTCTTGGTGAGGGAATGTGTGGCTTTGATCTTTCTGCTACCCGAATGCATGTTTGGGAGCCACAGACGCGCTGCCTTCAGCGGACACTCATCCCTTCTACTTGCTTTTTCCATCCACAGGTGTCGTGGCGCAGAATTCGGACATCTGCGAGATCTGTGCGTTCGCCGCCTGCACTGGCTGCTGAGATGCCCGTCCCCGGTTGGAAGTTGGTGGAAAAAAGTCGCGCTGTGTGCAAACCAGTAACCCCCGGGAGACCTTAAAGCATGCCGCTATTGATGACCTCATCGATGACGGCTTGTTAGCAACCATAAAATGGGAGGGGGGGCTGTTTGATGGTTTCTTGGGGGAATTTTGTGCAAATCAATAAAACAAATTGCAAGAAACTTTTTATTTCACCTTGATAATATATATTATTTGTATAACAGTGCGATGATTGAAACAACTTTTTACTGACTTTGTTACTGTTATGAACTTATTTTCCCTGTTTTTTAAGAACTACTCTTTGTTTTTTCTGTTTCATAGGTTGTAAGTTGTCTTTTATTACGTATTTAAAATAGAGTAGATACTATTTTTATAGCTACTAGTGGTTTGTATCTATAAGTCGCCATTGTTTATTCATATTTCAAGCATTTAATAAAACACTCAAAAAGCTTTTTAAAAGATTGTTCCCTTTATTGCAACCATTGGAAAACAAAACAAAAAACTATGATTGTACTGCATAATCAAATAGAGCTCCACAAGAATATGGATTGACGGATGGATGGATGGATGGATGGAAGGAAGAAAGGATGGATGGACTGATTTTTTAAAAAATAAGGGAAAACCAAGGTATAGGCTATAGGCTATTGTTGACAACTGCAAAGTAGGTCCCACTTTAATTACCTGTTGATGTTCTTCTAATTATCCAAAAGAAAATTTTATGATACTTTATTCCATGGGAAATAATTAACCAAAAGAGCATAAATCCAGTACGAAGTGTTTAATTTAACTGGTAACCTATTTGTTGCAAAGATAAGATTTAAGGATATTCTGGGTCTTGTGAAAATTCTGTGTGTACTGTTGGGATTACAGATTATAGTTTGTGGATAATAGTTTACAAGGTTTGTTATGACTGGCAGGGCGACAGTTTTGGTTGGTAATGTACAGGCAAACACCTACTTTTTTACTCTCTGTGTTGTTGCGATCGTGCAAGTTGAAGGAGTGATACTTTTCCAGCTGTCCTATTGGTCAGGTAGCTGAAGGGGAGGAGTCACGCCCATTTGTGCAGGTGAGGCTGCACGTCCCCCACGCAGATCTTTGCCTGGGACGTGGCTGACGGCTGTGTGAATTCAGTGATGTCTTTATTGTTTTAGCACTTTAAACTAGATGGTTGTTAATCATAACCCAGCTCAGGTTGAATTAAATGCCGTCGCGTTATGTTGAGGACAGTAGAGTTTCATCCTCCAGTTCACAAACTCCTTTTAATGTGAGAACTACTCAATATGAATTGATGGAAAATAAGTTACATTTGCTACTCGAAATGGAAGTTCGTCCAACTCAAACGGAGTAAATTTGGCTATTCTCATTGCTGATTATCTTCAGACTGCACAAATAAGCATTTTTTCAGGTTTTAATAGTGGCAGACTTATTCATCAGTTATTAAATCAAAAATTATACAACTGTTTGTAAGTAAGACTTTTATCTTCTGTTTGATTTTCCATGGCATGTTTTACACACACTTATTAACTGAACTTGAAACGAAGCTGCTGAAATTACAGGACGTCTATACTCAGCAGTTTGTCCTTTTCCACCAACATAAACCTGGTAAATTCATGCTGCTCCTATCTGTGATATTCTGCTTGGTGCCATGAAACTGGGAATGATGGTGTAACGCCTGCTTATCTAGACAGTCACTAGGAAACCATTGGGTTTTGGGCCCAGTACCATCTGTGTGGAAATAAAATAGACGTATATCTAATTTTAGGGTTATTAACACTATTGAGTTTCTATGAAGCTTAAGTCATCCTCGGCCCTTCAGGACCATACTGACCATGCTACTTGGTACCATCTACGGTGGTGCAGTGATTAGCACTGTTGATTCACACCCCTGGGACCTGGGTTCTAGACAGGTATGTGTAATATTTAAATGTTCCCCCCATGTGGTTGTGGAGTTTCCCCCCACAGACCGAAATCATGCTGAAGCTGATTGGAGTTACTGAATTGCCCATAGGTGTGACTGAACGGTGTGTTGACACCCTGTCCTGTATTTTCCTCAAGCAGTTGAAGAAGTCCTGTGTCAGTCATCACCTTGTTGTACAGTTTCACACCTCTGTCATAGAGAGCATCCTGACATGTTTCCTCACAGTTCGGTATGATGGAACAGATTGTATTACTACAACGAGACTTCAGAGGATTGTCCTCAAGGCTTCAAAGATCTGAAGATCTGCCCTGCTGTCAACTGAACAGCCTCTACATTCCACGCACCACTAATCATGGTGGAAGGATGACAAGGGCCCCTCACATCAGCGCGTGATCTGTTTCTCTTGCTTACCACAGGAAGATTACTCAGATCACTCAACACACAACACACAAGCATGATTTCTTCCCCAGTGCCATCAAACTCCTCAACAGTATCCCCTGCTAGTATTCAAACATCAATGCAACATTTTCATCAGTCGACTGTTTAGACGCTCATCAGCACAGACCCCTGACGGTCTATTTGTAGAACATTACATGTGAAGTACATCATGTAGTATATGTAAGAAGGTATTTTGTGTTGTGCCTGTGTCACCTTTCACTGCACTACATGAATTTGCAAATCTCTTGCATTTCCCCTCACTGTTGTGTATCTTGTGCCTTGTGTGCATTCTCTGTCTGTTTATACCCTAATTGTTCATTGTCTATACTTCTTGTCTCCAACAGCAGCGAGCTTTGCCAACAAAAAATTACACCGGCCTTGGTGGCAATTAAGATTCTGATTCTGATTCCACCTAATCTCTTACACATGCCATGCTCCTCGAACAGTGTTAAAGCTCACTAATCCAACGGATAGACCTATGAGCCAAAACATTATAACCACCCTCACATGAAGTAATGATCTCATAAAAACATAGCACTCATGTCCTGACATGTTACTCCCATGATCAACATCAAAATTACGTGCCATCTGTGGCACAGTAGCCCTACTGCTAGTTTACAGACGGGATACCCTTCATTCACATCCCACATCTATGAGTCTTGGCTATACCCTGCCAGCAATTTGTGGTTTTTCTCTCACCCGTAGGAGTTTTTCTTACGCAAAATTGTTCTGAGGGCAGACTGAAAAATGACTTCAGAGAGATAACCAATTGAACCGTGGAGTAGATGGGTCCAAGCAACTTGAGGAGGCAGGACCAACCAATCTGATGTCTTGGTCCCACCACTTCTACAGTCTGATTTTTCGTTCCGCCCTCAGAAGAGTTTTGTGCAAGTCCCACAAGATTTCCCTTCCTTGGATCTGTCAGTAGGTACTATGGCTGACCGTGAGCACCATTTCAGAGATGCTCTGACCCAGTTGCCTGACTATAACGATTTTGCCCTTGTCAGAGTCACTCAGGACTTTACTCCTGCCCATTTATTCTGCAATCAATGTCAAATATGAGCACTGATTATTAGCTTACAGTCTGATATATCCAGCACCTTGATACACACCATTTTTATGAGAAAGTCTACATGATCGCTTTATGTGTGGGTGATCATAACGTTTTGGCTCATCAGTGTATATGACCAGGCTAAGTGCAGTAGGACGTAGGATATGATGGGTCACTTTAGTTGAGAAAGGTTTGCGTTTCCTCAGCAGATTTACTGTTGGTTAGATGGATATAGGGTAATGCTTTAAATCTGTATATTAGCACAACAGGTGTAATGGCTCAAAAGCCTTTTGTCAAACAGTTTGTTTTTATGAATTTAAATTATCCATTACTTGCCATTTGCACGGGTACAAGTTCAGGTACATGGCAATGCTTCTCTTTGCCTACCCCACACGGACACATATAGAGGTGAGAGCAAACGGGGGGGTCACAGCACAGGGTCAGCCAGTGTTCCGCGCCCCTGGAGCTGGGGGTTAAGGGTCTCCCTCAAGAATGGACATGTGACTATTCTGCCTAAGCCAGCGATATCCTGTTATGGTCATATACTGTAGTTCTCTGGGGGGAAAAAACTACTGGTCAGCAATGTAATGTAGATGCTGAGATGCATGTACCAGGAGAGCATGATCAGCGCCACGCAAACCCCCGATAATCGTGGTTTGCTCACCATCAGCAGTTGGGGCACGGCTAGCAACCAATGATTGCTTCAGTCAAAGGGAGGACAGTCTTCCTTTGTTGTGCTCCAATCAGAGAGCAGTCTTCCTTTGTTGTGCTCCAATCAGAGAGCAGTCTTCCCTTGCTGTGCACCAGTAGGAAAAGTAAAAGGGAATGCTTGTGCATGTGTTCTTTTTTAGAAGGATATTGAGGATGGCTGCACCTCCTACTGTGAGGGAATGAAAACCAGAGGATGACTGTCACCTCAGAGCAGACCTCCTATAATACCCCTATAAACCTGGCCACCTCAAGCAGCACTGGTCTGCCGGTCTGTACCTTTGTCTCTGGAGACTCCTTGTCCTGCCACAAGGTATATTTTTTGTTTTTCCATAAGATCGGTATTGCTTTGCCTTTTTTGGTTACTAAATTACGCTGAGCAACTGTAAAGTGATTAGCTGTTAAATACAAGATACAGTACATGGAGTCCATTAATATTGCATGTTTATTAAGCTGTTAGTATTGACTATAGAGTGTATATTTCTTTCATAATGCATTCTCGAAAATACTCAAGCAAATTCTACAGATGGACAGACAGACAGACACACACACACATACAGATTAGGTATCTATATCTTTGTAGAGACTCACCATTCATTTCTGTGCACATAACCCTAATCTCAACCATGACAGCGTTAACCCCTACCCAGCCCTAATATTAACCATAAGTAGTGAAACAAAATACAAGACTTCTGGCATTTTTACCGTTTTGATTATATACACTTATTTTTACAAAATTGAGTTTTCCCTTGTGGGGACTGGAAGAATGTTTTTATTACATTTTTTGCATGTATTACATTGTGGGTAACCAAACAAGTCACGGACACAGACAGACGCACACACACACATAGCACTATGGGAAAGAATCGAACCCATAACCTTGAGGTGTGAACTTACTGTGCTAACTCTCCCATCAGTAAACAGCTGTAGTCAAGCTGCAAAGGTATCTACCTCATTGCTTGCGTCTGAAACCAGTCGTATTTACGCCATTTCAGGAACAGGTGAGCAGCCTGGACGCAAACACTAGCCGATCACAGCGCGCGACACTTTCCCACCAGAATCCATCTCCAGGCTGAACTCCTCAACAAACACAGATTTATAGCTAACGTCATTCAACAACGCTGCTGAAAGATAATTTGGGGGGCGGGGTCTCTAAAAATGAAAAGAGAATCGAGTTTATTAGTATTTCCCATCCTCTTTAGTTATCACAAAGCTAAATATTCCTTCATTGATTCCTTCTTACCTCTTTAATAGGTTACTTAGTAAGCTTTATATATTGCTTAGGGTCCCGACAAACCTCTGGTATATTTTGTTCTCCTGAGTCCAATCTGGTGCTGTGAGTTTCTTCCTCAGGATGAGATCGGCTGCTGCGTCTGTGCTCCTCACCTCCTGCTTTATCTGGAGCACAATAAGCGTCAGGGTTCAGGTGAGTTTGACTCCGCAAAGATGGAAAGGGGGTCTGCTGAAATTTTTGTCATGCGTTCCTCCATGCTCAGTTGTTTTTCTTCTATGTTTGGGTGGTGAAGGGGGGGGCGCTAACTGCAGATTCATGGACCTGTACATTTTCCGCCAGATATAGGACGTCTCAGGCTTACCAAAGACTTAATTTTTTTCCTTTATTGAATCGGATCCAGGTTGTGTTTGTTTAACAGACAACAAGGAGCTGGGACCTTAGTTTGTTGTCCGTGATTTTCCACCTGCAGTAAAATAAGTCAGCCAGTCGGTGGCATCATGGTTGTGCACCTCCGGGATTGTGGGTACAATTTCTGTGTGTTTGTTCTCACCATATTTGGGTGGGTTTACTCCAAAGACATTTCAGGTGAATTTAGTAGGTGGTTAATGAGTGCGGATTCCCTGTGATGGTAGACATTTATTCATTGCAAAACAGCTAATCATGATGAACACACACGCACACAGCACCACTGCAATAAACTAATTAAAGCAGTCAGTTAATTAAACGAAAAAACTGTAAAGTCACTTAAAAATGCCACAGGCTTAATTGTACCCTAAACCTAATCAATATCCCCAGGCAGCTACCAGTAAATTTATGTGTTGTGAACACAGAGCAGATCTGTTTGAGCTCCAGTTCATGATCTAGTGTGTTAACCACCTGCCAGAGAAACCTTGAGTTCAATGTCAGCTGGAATAAGCAGTGGCGATTCTCACGGACGTGCAATCAAGATTCCCAGCAGTGAGGAACTGTGATCTACAGTGTCTGCTGACATTGGGAAAATCATGTGCTCACCTCCATGCAACCTTCGATGGATGATGATGGATGGTAGACAACAACAAGTCTATCCCACAGATGCAGAAAGTACAACTAACAGTGGTGCCAGCAGTACAGCTCAGGTAATCAGGTTCACCTGAGATGTTCTCTGGGTTCCAAACAGTAGCCACCTGTTTAAACACCTGCATAAAATATTTTATTATACTATAAATAAAGGCTTGTTCATAACACTAGGGTGGGCCAGACAAACAGCATTCTGCGGTTCTGGCCATGGTTTGTACAGTAATATAGAGTCTTTGTTTATTACCTTTGGACCCAAGGCGTGGAATATTCAGGAGAAAAATAATGCCAGCAAGCTGCTTTTCTTTCTGAACAAGCCTTGCATAATCTCCTGCTTTTAGCTGACTGACCAGATCATCCATGTCAGGAAGGAAACTTTGAAGAAGAACAGGATTCGCAAACTACCATTTCAATTAAAAGGACCTGTATTTTACTTAAGCACTGAGCTCTTGCTGTGTGCTGATTGGTCAGTCTCCTACTGTATAATCATGCATGTGTCGCTAATGCTAATGTGACACAGCCAGATGAGTCTTTCATTCAAGGAAACAAACCAGTCAAAGCACAAGAAGAACTGTACTTGTTATCCAAGCACAGGAGCAATTTTAAAGCAGCTCAAAGTTTCCTCCCTGACATGGATTATCTGGTCACCCGAGCATGTGGTGAATCCAGGTTTTCCAGTTTTACGGCTAATTTCCATTGAAGGTTCAGTGGAGAGGATTCTGAATGCAGCCCTGCACACCTGAAGACCTCAGGTATCAATCATGCTTCAAAGAAAGCAAATGAATGAATGACCTAACAATTTATCCTACACTACATTCAAAAAGGCTTTGTTTCTGTTGTATATACAGTAGCGACTTTGCTGTTTTGATACAGCAATGAGAAAAATGTTGCAAATGGTTCCTGAAAGCTGGAATAACAGTGAACAGCTAAAAAAAAAAACAATGTTTACTGGACACAGTAACTTATTCTACTTGATCCAGTTTCAAGATAATTATTAATCATAACAATTAGCATTTAATGTTATCTGCTATCAAGTAATAATGCTGTGGTATGAAACCTTGAACTAGTTTCAGTTAGTGTTGGTCACCCAATCTGTTTTGAACCAAATTAGCATTAAGCATTTTAATGTGGTGAACTAATTTTGACTGGAAAAATTCATTCATAAAAAAGTTATCGTTCAGCCATAACATTAAAAACACCTGCCTAATATTATGTAGGTCCTCCTCGTGCCACCAAAAAAGCTCTGACCTGCTGAGGCCTGGACTCCACAAGACCTCTGAAGGTGTCCTGTGGTATCTGGCACCAAGACATTAGCAACAGATCCTTTAAGTCCTTTAACTTGCGAAGTGGGACATCCATGGATCAGACTTGTTTGCTCAGCACGTCCCATAAATGCTCAATCTGATTGAAATCTGGAGAATTTGGTGGCCAAGTCAACCCCTTGATCATGTTCCTCAAACCATTCCTGAACATTTGGAGTGTGACAGGGCTCATTATCCTGCTGAAAGAGGCCACTGCCATCAGGGGATACCATCGCCATTATGGGCTGTACATGGTCTGCAACAATGTTTAGGTAGGTGGTACATCTCAAAGTAACATCCAAATGAAGGCCAGGAGTCAAGGATACCCAGCAGAACATTGCCCAGTGCACCACACTGCCTCCACTAGCTTGACTTCTTCCCATAGTGCATTCTGGTGCCATCTCTCCCCCAGGTAAAGGACGTACACCAAGATGGCCGTCCACACGATGTAACAGAAACTGTGACTCCTCAGACAAGGCCACCTTCTTCCATTGCTCCATGGTCCATTTCTGACACTTTCCCATTGTAGGCACTTTCGCCAGTGAACAGGGGTCAGCATGGGCTCTCTGGCTGGGCTTTGGCTACGCAGCCACATATGCAGTAAGCTGTGATGCACTGTGTGTTCTGACACCATTCTGTCATAGTCAGCATGATCTTTTGCAGCAGTTTGTGCTACATCAACTCTTCTGTGGAATCGGACAAGATGGGCTGACCTTCACTCCCCACACGCATCAGTGAGCCTTGGGCACCAATGACCCCATCGTTGATTCACTAGTTGACCTTTCTTGTACCACTTTTGGTAGGTGCTGACCACTGCATACTGGGAACACGCCAGAAGACCTGCTGTTTTGGAGATCTATCCATCACACTTTGGCCCTTGTCATAGTTGCTCAGATCCTTACACGTATCCATTTTTCTTGCTTCCAACACAGCAACTTCACAAACTGACAGTTCAATCCAATTCAATTTTTGTATAGCACATTTACACAATATTACTTTCTCACTTGCCTAATATACACTGCTCAAAAAAATTAAAGGAACACTTTTTAGTCAGAGTATAGCATCAAGTCAGTAAAATATCTGGGAT
>JABFEA020000130.1:21498568-21511168 GCA_019775915.2 Cyphomyrus plagiostoma | reverse complement strand
ACAGCATGATTTTTTCCCCATTGAGATCTGATGTGTTTTCAAAGCGTTCCTTTAATTTTTTTGAGCAGTGTATAATGGCACCCTTGACCGTTTCCATTGTAACAAAATAATCAGTGTTATTCACTTCACTTTTCCAATATACTGTATAAACCACCCAGTGAAATGTCACTGCATGGTTAGCATTGTAGCCTCACAGCTCCATAGCTGAGGATTTCACTTCCACACTCTTGTGCTGTTTGGGGAGAGTTTGCATGTTCTCCCTAAACATGAGCAGGTTTTTTTTTTATAGGTACTCCAGTTTCCACTCCAAATTGTACTTAGCATGATGTATGGATGGATGGATGGATGAATGGATGGATAGATGGATGGATGGAAGGAAATATCAACTGAAGCAGACAAATCGCAATTGTCAGAGCTGAGTTATTGACAGTTTTGGATTGAAATATGCACAGTATGAAGCTTAACCTTAAAAATTAAACTCGGAGGGAAACGACTGCTGTGGATTTTCTCCTGTATTTTTCCCTTTTTCTTGCTTTGCTTGGCAGGATGGAGAGCTCAGCTTCACCCTGGAATCTGTCAAGCTCTTGAAAGAACTGACGGATGGTGGCGATGCTGCAAGTCCACGACTACTGAAGAGTGACCCAGCCACCGCCTGTGCCGACCCAAAGCTGCCTGTGGAGTTTCAGTCCGTGTGTCAGGACGAGAGCCCAGGGGCAGTCTTTACCAGGCTGGGTGAGTAGGGAAGGTCAGTCTATACCAGGCTGCGTGAGTAGGGAAGGTCAGTCTATACCAGGCTGGGTGAGTAGGGAAGGTCAGTCTATACCAGGCTGGGAGGGTGGGGGAATTAAGTCTATAGCAGGCTGGGTGAGTGGGGGAGATCAGTCTATACTAAGCTGGGTGAGTGGGAGTGGGTAGTCTATACCAGACCAGGTGAGTGGGGGAAGGTCAGTCCATATCAGGCTGGGTTAGTGAGGGAGGTCAGTCTATACCATGCTGGAGGAGTGGGGAAGTCAGTCTATAACATGCTGGGTGAGTGGGGGTGGGTAGTGTATATCGGGCTTAGGAAGTTGGGGAGGTCAGTATATACCAGGTCCTGTAAATGAGACTTTTAGCTAGCGCTGTTGCAAGCTTTCTGGGCTTACCACCACTGAACAATTGAACTGTGAGATACAGCGTGCGTGATCATTTGAATAGGTGACCATCCAAACACCCCAGCCAACCAGATGAAGGACCTGCATTAGGAACAAGATTGTCCCCAGCTACAATCGCCATAACACAGGGATATGGACCTTGCATGTGTGGCAGTCGCTGTCTGTGTTTTGCGCCCCTCCCTCATTTCACGGTGCTGTTGTAATCTAAATAAACAGCACTATAAATAATCCGTCACCTCATGAATTGTAAATACCATGTAGCAGCCGTTAGAGGCACCACAAACACAAACCACTGGTGATGACCTGCTGTTGTTAATGCAGAGTTTCAGGGGGTCCACTGTCTGCCAAAAGGTTTTTAATACTTTTTCATCTGTACTTTTTTCCCCTCCAGTGAATGTGCTGAGAGACCCCTACCTGTGTGAAATATGCGTCAATGTCGCATGCACTGGATGCCTGTAGCCTTTCCACTGCGTACCCACTTGGCTGTAAGGTCTTAACCAGCATGGCCAGGGAGCGTTAGGAGATTGTGTTAAGCAAAAACATGTATCTAAGAGGTCTCACCTCTGTCTTCACTTGAAATATGGGCTTTTTGCACCAAAGCCAGGATTTTCAACACTGATCATTCAAATCATTGCGATTTGATCTTAAAGTTTGATTTTCAAAGAACTGTATGTCTTTATAATCAAAAGCATAATAAATTGCTTTTTCCATTAAATAAAAATGTTGATTGATATATTCATAAACTGCTTTTTATGTGACTTTAACTGTACTCTTCAGTAAACTTTGGATATTATAACAATGAACTCATTGTTATAATATCCAAAGTTTACTGAATAGTACAGTCAGTACAGTGCCCTCTTGTGGTTACCATTCAATGTCAGTGACATTATCTTCAAATTCAAGGTGATTTTAAAAAATAAAAAAAAATAATTATGAAATTATTAGACCCTGATAAAATCTTGTGCAATTCATGAGATTTCTGAAGTAACTGGAGTCTGTATGTGCTCATTTGGCATTGGTTACTTTCACACCCTCCAATTTCCTCCCGCATTCAAAAGATATGTAGTTAGGATAACTGGTGTTCATAAATTGCCTATACCGTGGGTATATCTGCCTTTTGATGACATCTTATCAAGGGTAGAGCTATGCATGGACCTGAAATATTGCCTGAGCCTAAGCCCAACTTTCAACTCTGGAAAAATTAAGAGACCATTCTATATTTTAAGCAAATCTGCACGTTTAAATCCTGGTTTTATCCTGGTTCTGCTGGCAGAAGGCTACACTGAGGAGCAGGTTGCTTCCAGACTCAAAATTTCTTAGACAACAGCACACAAGAGCAATACGAAGCAGGAGATACTGGGAACAACCAGAAACCAGCCAGGTAAAGGGGGGAAGCAACATTGTAGTACCAGAGACGACCGTTAACTTATCCGACATTTTTTCATGAATCGGAGGATGACAAAGTGACCTTCAAAAGGAATGCGGAACATTAAGTGCAGGTGTGAAGTGCACTGCTAGGACAGTTTGTATCAGGCTCCTAGAAGCAGGACTTTAGTCCCATACAGCAAGGAAGATGCCCTTAATTAATGAGAAACAGGGAAGAACATGGCGAAAATAGGCTACTGTTAGCTTTATTAAATCAGTGCTTACCCCTTTTAAAACTTCAGAGGTTGAATCCAAATCTAAATCTTTGCCAAGTATAAATTAAATAAAATAAATAAAACCAATTTAGAGTAAAATTCCCCTTCGCTTTCCCAAAAAGGATGGATCAAAAGCTTTCTCTTCACAATTCTTTGTTTATACCATGGACATTAGCTAGTTATCCTACTCTGACACTTGCACAAAGGGAACTTCAATCTTTCCTATTTCCACCTGTTACAGGGTTACCCTTAGCACAAGAGATACAAAGTCAAGATGTAACAGTGAGCCCAAGTCTACGGAAGAGGATTAGGGCCACCGTGAAAATATTACTTGAATTCTGACTTTTTCTCAGAATTCTGAGTTTAGCAAAAAAGTCAGAATTCTGACATTAAAGTCGGAATTCAAATAATATTTTCATCGTGGACCTAATCCTCTTCTGTGCAAATCTGACCCAAACTCAATTGATGCATAAAAAAACCAGTCCAAGCCCGGCCCGAATCTACCAGTGAACTTGAGCCCCATTAGGTCCGTCTAGTTAGCAGACCTATAGTCTTGGACCAGTGGACCTCGTCCATTATAGACGATATTCCGTTATAAGCGAGTCCACTATAACCGGATTTTCCTGTAATTCTTTTGGAATTATTTGGAATGCTAAAATGTGATTTTATAGGCTTTATTATATTGATTATGTAGCAATCTCAGCTCTGTTCTCCATATTATTGAAGTATCACGCAGAGCTTTACTTCAGAAAAGATGGTTTTTATTCTCTGCTTTCTCGTCTTGCTTTTACGCACAGCACTGACTACAGGGTTTCATTTTTTTATATACGTATATACAAGACTCATTCTCCCGCTAACTAAAACAAAATCATTTCATTTTGGTACACCTTAGAGATTACAAAAAAAATCAATCAGATAATGTAAAATATAATGTCAGACGAGGACATATAATTCAACAGATTACATGACATGAATAGTAAGATCGCGGAATTTCGTCAGATGGAACGATCTTTTGGGAATCTGTTCCCACACGTAGGACGTTTTTTGAGACAGCGCTAAACTAAGCGATACAGTTAGACTAGTTTGTTCGCAGCCTTAAATTACCATGGTAATTCAGCGGGGATTCATTTAAGACACGTTGATGGAACGTAACTCTCACTTAAGTAAGACTGACTTGTCGAAATAAGTCTTACTTTCCCTTAAGCCTGCTTCATGGAATACCCACAGGTCCTTTTCATTTAAATGGTAGTTTACAAACCCCGTGGTAGCTTATAGTGTCTCACCTGACACGAATTAGGTGGTCACTCCACTTATAACAGGAAATCTGTGATAGAAAGAAACCGGGTTGCAGGATCATCACCCACCCTGCAAACACGTTCCCAACCTCTCACATTGCTCCACTCCCAAACCTGTCCCTACACACTCCGCCTTCGTGCCTGTTCCCGAGACCCACCGCCATGTTGAAGTGCGTCTCAAAGCAGTACGGACTAAGGGAACTGATCGATTATGCCCTCATGAAACCAGCAGCGATGCAAACTCATACATCACCATTACGACTTTCATATCCCACAAAGTTTTCACACAGGAAACAGAACAGCGCAAAAAGTAGGACAATGTATTGCGATATAAGAAAACTACTAAATTAATAAGATTGAATGTTGAAACACAAGATCGCTTCTTAACGTTACGTTTTTAAAGACTGCTCATATTCACGAGCTGATCATAACATAATATATTTGTCCATTTTTATTCAATCACACAGTTGGCCTATTAAACCGAAGAGGATACAGTACATCACACTGATTAGTGTATTGTATATATGAGCCTAATGAATTCAAAACGTGTACACACTTTGCTTAATCAGTATGATAAAACCACGCAACTATCATACTTTTGTTGATTTTCGTATATCGTATATTATTAAACGACAATACTGCTTCTTTTGGGAGCCATTTCGTCACGTCACAACATAACTAATTTAATTTCCTGTACAAGGCGGACAAGGGTGAGTCTGACTGACGCGAGTGACGGCGGAGGGTCCAGGATAGGATAGGATAGTTTGGGATTGAGCCACAGTCCGCGGCACGGTTGCCAGCTCTCACGCATCTGGCGTACCGTTCACACAAGAAATCTGACGGAACATCTATATTATTCCACTATAAACCCAGAATTAGCTACATCAAACGCACTGGTGTAGTTTGCAAACCATATACCGGCTATTTACAAGGTAATAAAACTCTTATATACATGTAAATGCGTGTGCAGATTTGTCCCGAACTGAAAATCCTACTCCAGTCAGCTGACCGAACTTGGCAACCCGATCTTCATAACCTCTCATGTGCAAGGCAGTTCACCGCATCAGCATAAATCTGCCAATTAGCCGTCAACGTGTTTAATGAGAATCCAGAATATTGCCCATACAGTGGTACCTCAGAACTCGAATTTAATCCGTATATCCGGATAGAATCCTAAAAAGTTAGAGCTGTGATCGAATTTTTCCCATAAGAAATAATGAAAAACCAATTAATTGGTTCCCAGCCCCAAAAAATTACTCCTAAATATGTTTTTTTAGCATTTAAACACAAAATGAACAACATAAAACAAGAAGAGCATATACTGTACTAAACACATCTAAGCACATTTATCAAAACAGTAAAATGTAAAGAAAATAAATGTATCCAATCAAAGTAAAAAAAAAAAAAAGAATGTTCCCCCTGTCCTGCCCCAATCGTCCGCTCCTTCGTTATGCCACGCCCCCTCGTTAACCTCGTGTGGAATCCCCGTGTTATCCGCTGTTTCTGGTTGTTGTCATTAGTCCTCTGTATTTAGTCCGCGTTTCAGTTTGTTGCCTCAGTCTGGTCATTGTATTGTCCTTCTGCCTGCCTTATCTGTAATTAAGCCCGGTATTCCTGATACCCTGACTTCTGCGCCTTTTTCTCCGATCCGTCCTGCTTTGCAGGACAATATTATTATAATTAAATGCGTTAATGGTTATTATTAATATTAAAACAATTAATAAGATCTTTATTTTTAAAATGTATTTTATTATATAATTACTGTTACTGTCTATCATTGTTTAAATGTATTCTTACTGTCTAAATATATGTATTCAGCTGGTGTAAACATGCAGGATGCTATCACAGCGCATACCAGGCTTAGACTAAAGCGTAACCCTTTATTTCTGCTGAGACCTGCCACGTGACTCATTTCCCCTTGCGAGCATGTTATGTTAGGTCGGCGTTCAGGGTTTGACTTCTGAGATTCAGATCGAGTTCTGGTTTAGTAATTTCGAGTTATTGTCCCCTAACTGGTTGGTTCGACTTATAAGTTTTAAGTTCTAATGAGTTCGATAACTGAGGTACCACTGTATTACGATTTGCGGAGAACATGCTGCAGTTTCACATTGCTCCCAGAAGAGGGAGACGTTTTCTCATTTAAAAAAAAAATCTCAAACGCGGCATTTACTGCTGGTCTGGTGAGTTAAATATAATGTTTTCTGAATGTGTGTTTCAGGTGTTATTTCTACATTCGACTGTGAGTAGACTAGTATAAATTATTGGACGTATGCCCTTCTCAAACAAAGAGAAGTAACAACGGCGCGTAGTAACAACCTGTGACAAATAAGCCCCACTAAGCAAACAAAGCCGTTACCCTTAATCAATAAATCAAGCGCTTCACCTAATTATATCAAACCGCGGTTGAATTATTTGCTAATGTTTCTCGCTAACCATTCTATTAAACACTATCGTGCCAGTGCAAAGCAAACCTAATATTATTTTTCTATGTTAGAGATGCTGTTGTAGTATGAGCTGTAACTTATACTGCCATCAAAATATATTTCATTCAACAATTGACAAAATCTCTTTAATCAAAATATAATTTTAGAGATGTGTAGCATATGCGCATTTAGAGATTAAAACATTAAATCATATTAACACATTCTTCAGATTATACCCTCAAAATTTACAAAGTTTAATCATTTTCTGATGAAATAACCTGGAAAGAGAATTTCCACAGAGTGAGCTCGAGGGCTGGCGCAGTACTCAGAAAACAAGGGGGGGGGGGGTTCGTAATGCTCAGTGAGGCTCCTGGAAATGGGAACGATACGTCGCACCGAGTGCAAAGTTAACCGTGGTTATTTAGGAAGATGCAACAGCTGATTGCGGTGTTATTTGTGAGCCCGTCAATTATCAGTTATCACTATTTTATATGCGAGAGGTACACAGATAATTTAGACAAAAGAAACCACACAAGGAGCTTCATGGAATGGGGTCCCATGGTCAAGCAGGTGTATGCAAGCCTCACATCACTAAGGACAATGTCACGGTTTGGGTGGAGTGATGTAATGCACACTGCCCCTGGATTCTGGAGCACTGGAAACGTGTTCTGTGGAGTGACGAATCACACTTCTTTGTCTGATGGACGAGTCTGGGTTTGGCGGACACCAGGATAACAGTACCTGCCTGATTCCATTGTGTCAACAGTACAGTTTGGTGGAGGAGGGATAATGGTTTGTGGTTGTTTTTCAGCGGTTGGGCTGGGCCCTTTAGTTCCAGTGAAAGGAACCCTTAATGATTCAGCATGCCATAACATTTTGCATAATTCCGTGCTTCCTACTTTAGGGAGCAGTTTGGGGAAGTCCCTCTTCTGTTGCAGCATGAAGGTCCATAAGAAGCAAGGTGTTTGGATGAGTTTGGTGTAGAAGAACTTGACTGGCCCACACATACCCCTGACCTCAACCCCATATAACATCTTTGGGATGAACTAGATTGGAGACTGTGAGCCCGGCCTTCATGTCCAACATCACTGCTTGACCTCATAAATGCTCTCCTGGATGAGTGGATATAAATTCCTTCAGACACACTACAAAATCTGTTATAAATCCTTCCCAGAAGAGTGGCAAGTGTTATAGCTGCAAAGGGGGGACCGACTCCATACTGATGCCAATGAATTTCGAATGGCATTTTATAATGATCATTATTATGTAATGTATTTGGTTATAAAAAATATTTTGAACTTTCCAACAAGCTTTATTTAAGCCATGTGGTTGTAACAGTAAAAAAGTTCAAGCTCATAAGAAAATCCTGTAACAAGCATATTCTAATGTGGGGACATTCTGATGGGATGCCACTCTGCATCACTGGATAGTGTTGAATATATTTGCATTAAAATACTTTAAAGAAAATTTGTAGGGGCAACATCAGGATGCAGCACAGTGGAGGAAATCAGCAGTAAGACACCTTACTGCCTTGAGGCTCTCCCCACCCCCCCACACAGAAAGCAATGTCTACAGATAGGGGTGTTTTGCTCAATGCACTTTGCATCGTAACCAGGTCACTGTCTTAAGAGTGGGTTTACATGTTTGATACTGGCATGTCTGTTCTGATTCTCCTGGCGGGGATGAATGTCTCATTGAATCCATTTAAACGTGTTAAACCGTCTACTTTGTCTGCAAGCTGCTGGATATGAGCTTTATCTGGGGAATCTAGATGAGTCACAATACTGTTGGGCTTTTGACTGCGGGTGGGTGCTGTGTGTCTAAGTCTGTTTGTGACCAGGGGTCATGCCCAGCCTGCAAAGTCAGTCATGATCGTCACTGTTGATATATGTTACTGGGCCAGCTGAGCACCAGCCCCCTTTACAACGTCTCTGCACGGCGCTGATTTTCAGTCCACCTGTGGGGACAGTTGTAGCTTCATGTCAGGGAGATTGAAAGTTGCTTGGAGCACATCAGTGCCTACATGTGCAGTAAGTCTGTACTTCAATCTGAGGATATGGGTAACAATTCATTGTGTGTTTTGACAGATGGTGTTGCGGTTATACAAATGTGACTGGACAGGTTGGATTTAAGAGGGTCTGGCCTGCTTCATTCTGGCCCAGACATCTATATACTTCACAGCTGTGGCACAAGTATGGAATATTATTTAGCACTTCATAACGCATAGAGAATGCAATCATTAAGACTCATGGTGCTTGGAATGTAAGAAGGTAACCCCTCCAGTGAGAAGCACCGAGACAGAGAGGGAGGGAGAATCCCCTGCTCCGAGAAAAGATGGAGAACATGTCCAAAAAATGGAAGAATAGAACAAAGGCACTGAGAACTGGGTGGCCTAAGGGGGCACATGGGATGTGGCGGCATGTATATATAGCCTTATATTAGTATCATAAGACTAATAAGAAGACAGAAAGGCGTAAAAAGGAAAGGAGTGAGGAACTGGAGGGTATGAGGTTATTTAAAGCTAAGGGAGAGGCCTGGAGAAGAGAGCAGAAAGCAATGAGAAAGGTGATGAGTGAGACTCAGACAGGAGTCAAAGGTGAAAGAGAGCAGGAGGAGTCACGACAGTATCTGTTAGTGGAAGGGCCACCTCTGTTATATAAGGGCCAGTTTCTAGTAATAGTGGGCAAGAATAGAGGGGAAGAAACAGAAGGATGAAGTAGGCAACAGAAAGAAATGGCGAGTTGTGCAGATGGGTACAGGGAAGTGAGCGCCCTATGGTGGCAGGCCTGCGAGGGAGTGAGATAATAACAGAAGGCCAGGTATGTGGGCCTGAGAAAACAGGGAGTGAGATAAAGGTGGGGTACGGAGCAAGTGGCAGTAATGCAGTAGGCTGGTGCATCTGCTGGACACCCCTAACCCTCCATGTAGAGGATGGAGTCAGTTTCTGGAAAAAGAGATAGAAACAGAGAGTGAGGCAGGAGTAGGGGAGGATATTGTAGATCATAGAGTAGTGAGAAGTAGGAGGGCTGTGAGACCCCCGATACGGACATGCCGACACTCCCCCTGGTAGTCAATGGAGCTCAGACACAGTATGTGCTGTGGGCAGGACAGGATCTGCAGGTCCTGCTTCTCAGACTCCCAGTTCTGGCAGATGGGGCTGAAAACTGGACGAAAGCATTTGAGGAGGAAACTATGGGTCGGCTCCTGGCGATAGGGGACATAAAGGCGGTTCTGGCTCGCGTTTCGGGGGCAGACGGAATGGGGAGACTGATGCGAAGCAGTGGCCTGGCCGTGGTGACAGGGACACCTGTGAATGATGCATGTCGCTCTATCCTCCGTGACTGAGTGTGAAATGAAGGCGGAGCCCGTAAAGGCGGGGGGAGAGTCCAGCGGACTGTCTGCAAGCCCAAGACAAGCGGTGGAGCACTGAGACAGAGCAGGACCTGCAGTATCCGGCATTCAGGGGTCTGTACCGGAGGGCACTGCAGGACGGGCTCCCTAAGCCAGAGAGAAGCACGCTAAGGCAAGTGGGGGGGGCTGGTTACTATGCCTGAGGAGCAGTTCCGTGAGCAGCTGATCCCTGCTATTGACTTGTACAGGGAGGAGGGGGACTCTGCCAAACGGCATGAGAGGGAGCTGACAAAGAAACTGAGTCACCACCAAAAAGCAAAAATGTCCAGGCTCCAGTGGTCTCTCTGGACCCAAGGCCCTGGGGGCAGCCTGTGGACAGTCGAGAGTCCCCTGTCGCTGGAGCTCCCCAGGACACTGATTGGTCTCAAGCCCATAACTGGAACAAAGTGAGTACATACAATGGGGGTTTCCTCAGGGGGCACCCATTTACTCACAAATTTGATGATCCCAGACTCTGGAGACACTGGGGAACAGGCTGTTTCAGCTGGTGTGCTGGAGCTGTGATCAGCCTGGTCACACCTGTCCAACCTGTATGTTCCAAAATATCCTTTAGTAGAAGTTCAGATAGGGGACAAAAATGTAAATATGCCTGTATTACTCTCAGAGCATATCCCAGTGAATTTGGTAGTCAGAGATGCTTTGTGTCAGCTGCAGATAGACATAACATGTACAGTACAGAGGGGGACATGTACAGTACAGAGGGGGACATGTACAGTACAGAGGGGGACGTGGACAGTACAGCCTTCTGCAACAAAAATTGTTGTCCAGCAGAGATAGTATAACTAATACGGGGAAGAAGATGTTATTGGAAAGGTTTGGGAAATTCAATACCAGTGGGGCTCATTTATACAGGAACAATATAGCAATAGGCTGAATTGGACACAGGACAAACATACTTGTTTGCTGTGATGGAGAGATTTCAGTGCAATGGAGTGCAGGCAGCAGTAGGAGAGAAGGTGGTAAGGAGTCAGTGGAGTGCGGAGCATGTATGAGATTTCAGAGGTTTGTGGCTGTGGAGCATGATAGGAGTGCAGTGTGAAGGGAAATAAAGTGCAGAGGAATATTGGCAGGAGATGGAAAGGGAGGTGCCTGAGGAGGTGTGGACCGCCGTGATATGGAAGTAGGCCTAGTGAAGACAGGTAACCCAGGCATAAGGAAAGTGATGGAAGGGTTTCTGCAGGTAGAGGGTGGTGGTGCTTATCACCAGAACCTGTGACACCTCCCTCCTGCCTGTCCCAAAGGCAGGAGGCAAAATGTGGAGGTTAGTTTATGATTTGTGTGCAGTGAAATAGTTAGTGGAGGATCACACATCAAATGTGCCACCCAGTGCAGAGTGGTTCACAGTTGTGGATTTGTAAATGGCATTTTTCAGTGAGTCCCTAACATACCAGTCACACTTTTTGTTTGTATTCACCTATAGGGGTCAGGAGTTTATCTACACCAGGATAGTGCAGGGATGTGAACACATGCTTAGGGCAGATTTGGATGGGCTGAATTTAAGAAGCATGGCGCTACAGTATGTGGGTGATCTTCTCTGTGTGATATACACAAGCACTGAAGCTGCCGTTGCTGAAGGTCTTAGCGAAAAGGGGGCTTGAGGTGCCCAAAGCTAAGCTGCAATACTGATAAGAACCGGCTGCATGTTGGGGTGTGAGTTCAGCCATGGGAGGGGCCCTTATGAGGCCTCTGTGTGGAAACAAAGGGGGATGTTAACGACACTGATGGTCTGTTTCACAACTATGATGGATTTTCGGTTATGTCTGTCGATGTCTGACACCTTGATAATGAATGCATGGCCTTGACCATTGTGCAAAAGGGGAGTGCTGAGTTGAAGTAGTACATGGGGTGTATAACTCAAATATGCAAAGTTATTTTCAAGCAGGAAAATGGGAAAGCAAGACAGCAAAAGAAGACAGACGAGGACAAACCAGTCATCTCCCCCAGGGGACAGAGTACATCTCAACGTGTTACATTGCAAGAGATGCAGGTCAACAACTTTCAGAGCAGCAAGTTCCTGGACCAGCATGGAACCACCTGGCGACACAGACGTCGTTGACAAGGTCCTGCCCACGTTGAAGTCAAGCCGTTCCTGCCATGCGTAGATCGTGAAGGACCTGCTGGGGTGCAGCTGCCTACTTTGACAGCTGGAACAATTAGCGTAATGAAGAAGTGTATGATATGGACAGTGGATGGGAGCATTATCTGTTAACCTCTCAGTTATCCTTGTGTGACACATATACAGTGGTACCTTGGTTCTCGAACTTAATCCGTTCCGGACTCCGGATTGAATCCTGAGTTCTGATCGAATTTTTCCCATAAGAAATAATGTAAAACCAATTAATTGGTTCCCGGCCACCCAAAATTAGTTTTTTTTTAGCATTTAAACCAGTGGTTCTTAACCTGGGTTCGATTGAACCCTAGGGGTTCAGTGAGTCGGTCTCAGGGGTTCGGCAGAGTCTCCGCGGCGGAGGTCCGGACACACCCAAATTATCGTGTGAATTCGTGATGACACGCCCCGCTTGGCCATCACTGGCTGCAGATGATCATGCTGCACTGCTTGGCCAATCAGTGCTGCCGGGAATTTAGCGCGCTCAGTAGTCAATGTGTGACTGTCGTGGTAGTACTTCGTGTGATTTTTTTGTTAATATTTTAATCCATACTAACTATGTCGGGCAAAAGA
>JABFEA020000130.1:21474110-21484226 GCA_019775915.2 Cyphomyrus plagiostoma | reverse complement strand
CCCCCCCCCCCCCCCCCCCCCCCCCCCCCCCCCCCCCCCCCCCCCCCCCCCCCCCCCCCACAGGCGGCAGCATTGAGTATGTTCCATGCTGGCATCATTAAACTCAACATCAAACCTATGAAAATGCTCAGTGAAAGGCAACATCTTTTGCCTTGCTGGATTGAAATTAAGATCGAGAATTGGCCCATATGGGGAAATAACACACAAGGAAGAATATGGACTTTAATGATGACCAAAATAGAAATACTTCTCATCCAACCAAATCAAAATAAGACAAGTCTTCTTCAATGACATTCGTTCAGCTTGAAGCACAAAGCTAAGCAAACACATCTGTTTGACAATCTGCCTTCTTCTGGTGACTGATCACCTGTTGCATGCTAGCAGGCAATTAAACTCAGTTGGGCTATTGGACTAACAAGCTCACTTAAGATTAAGAAGGCTGGCTGTGAGTGTTTGGAAGACATGATAGAATTTGTGGTGTAGGGTTTGATTGGAGAATTATTCTGTATTTTGGGTAAAACTATTGCCCAGTCCCATATTTATGACACAATCCCACCCCACAATTACAGTAGCTATGTCCCAGCTTAGTGGGATTCATCCTTCCCCTACTCCATATTTACCACTGTGCAACACTGATCAGTGGCAGCAGTCAAAATTGGAGCAGGATCAATCGGACAGAGGGTAGAGCAAATGGCTATTTTAGGCTTCTATCCATTAAGCCTGGCAACAAAAGACAAACCAAAACCACAGGTACAATACAAATCCACCATCTACACTTCTGACAGTGACTTCAAAGTACAAACTGTCCTTTTTACACTCTCCAGACTTCGTTAATCTTTCATGAAGGTCTTTAGCCACTGGCACCTCTGAGTGGCTTGCATGCAAAGCCCGGAGACAGTGACTCAGCATGCCACCTCCTCCTCTTCAAATGTTCCCAACACCTTGACTCAATCAAACTCTTTCAGAAGAGTTTTTATGAGCGTGACCTTTGTTTTTTGAATGGAAGCCAGGAAGGAGCCGCCGAGGTCTGGTGGCACCATGACCATCCTTCCTTTCTGCTACAATGGACACCATTCCCTGCCCCCACCCTGCCCCAAAAGCAGCATTATGTCCCCAATCCAGTGGACCACCTCATGGGGGGGGTGGTGGATGTTGAATGTGCCCCCCGTGGCCACCTGAGTGCCCAGCTGTGAGATGTTCTTCAAGAAATTCCAGGCCTTCTGGACCAGAGGGTGCCATGGTTTTCATGCCTTCTGAGCTGTTGATAAGTCCCAATTAACTCTTCTCTGAGTGAATTTGCATAATCTACCTTAAACCAAACATATCAGTTGAGGAGTTTGATATCCATGCTTTTCAGTACAAAATTATGCTCACTGTTTAGTTTATGAAAATGTATTTAAAAATAACATTTATTGTTCACAAAGGGTGTCATTATGTCTACTTTTCGTATCGTTTATTTTTCTTTATACAAAGCCATTTCTTCTTCCTCATCCATTTACCGGTAATTAAAATGTAAATAAACATGAAAATTTTGTTTGGACTTTCACCCAACAACCCACCTAAGGCTAATCGAACGATCAGTAGAGAAGGCCTACCAACATGGTCTCCAGTGTGCTTTTTCACTTCAAAGCATTATGCAAAATCTTCTCTTCCCTTGAGTAATTACGTACTTATTGCTTATGACTGGGTCCATTTTGCGGCACAGGTATGACGCTGTGACAATCTGTGTGCCTGCTACCTACCTTCCCCAAATAGCACTTAATGCTCTGCTAAAGCACAGGTCATTTTTCCCAGGAAAACCATCACTAGAACAACACTTCAGAACAGTGCTACTACTGCTACTGTCAGCAGGTCTACACTTAACTGAGTTTCAATAACTTACTCGTAGCAGCCACAATTTTTCTTGGTGGGTATTTGAGTGATTGCAGAACAAGGCAATCTGTACATTTCTTTATGTCTGAAAGTACTTTTCCTCTCATTCAATGGGTATTCAACTAAAACCAATATTTCTTTCAGTGCCTTTTCATTCATCCAAAATTGTTACAATGGGTTCTTCGTGCAACAATCATTCACCAGATGCTGTTTAGCTCTTTTCATTTTCCAGTTATCTAACAACCTTACAAAGGTTTATATTCTCATGCTTTATTTTGAAGCTACATACTGAAATTCACATTCTTTAGATATTTTCTTTTGACAATATGTTTTTGCTCAATGGTTCTACAGAAATATCCTTGCAAGTTCAATGCGTAGGCTACCTACTGCCCTCCAGACAAGCAAACTTTGTTAGAAATACTGCTGATTGGCTGTGTCTGAATTGAGAGGCTGCAACCTTCTAAACATGGTTTATTTAGCCTTCGTGGGCTGCGCCCTTCAAAGGTCCGCACAGTGATTCTTTGGATATGGTGGGGTGAGAAAGATCCAACTGCCCCACCCTCTCCAGAAGAAGGACGCATTCCTGGACCACATTTGAAGGAGCCTTCGAAATGGGACAGCCTTGTCGCGTCGCTGTGGCACATTCAGTCTTTGAAAGGAGCTTTAGAAAGATGCAGCCCCTAAATTCAGACACACCCATCGTCTCATTTGAAAATCTGCTGCTCAGCGTCATGCGACCACTGAGGGGGGATAGACGTGAACTACTCAGGAGGCGTGTGGAAGAATGACACAGATGAAGGGTGTAATGGAAGAATGACACAGATGAAGGGTGGAATGGAAAGAGTGCCAGAAGGATACCTTGTTACCCCTCCTCTGCCGCCAGTCGTCCACCAGGTTGCGACCGTCTTTGCGGACACCCCGGTCTTTTGGCACGTTAGGGTACTCCACATCCGTGGTGTTTTGTGGATACATGTACTTTCGGCCACCGCCCATGATCACCTGGATTCACGGTTAGTCAAGGAAGTCAAGGCAAACACTGGTCAAATGTGGTCTTCTGCAAAGATGGGAAACTAGCTTCTTATTGGTTAATAAGATTAAAAGAATCCTGAAAAAACACCTGAGAGTTTAATACCACTCAGTTTTGTTCCGTTCATTCCTTAAATATCCAAAACTTAAATTTTGTTTGTTTTTTTGTGGAATCCAACCCTAAAACTTCCTGAACCCTGGTTGGTACCTAGTTTTTCATACCCATATCAACGATTAATATTTATTTAGACACTAAGCCTAGATTAGGGTGACCAGATAATCCATGTCAGGGAGGACACTCTCAGCTAGGACAGGATTTGTAAACTACCATTTCAATTAAAAGGACCTGGATTTCACTGCGCTGAGTTCTTGTTAGGTCATATCAACCTATAATCATGCATGTGTCACTAATATTAATGTGAAACAGCGGGATGCGTCTTTCAATCAAGGAAATAAGACAGTCAAAGCACAAGAATATATGAACTATTTGGCCAAGCAGAAGAGCATTTCAGTAGTTTATAAAACCTGAAGAAGCTCATACAGTGTCCTGACATGGATAATCAGGTCTGTCTCATTGCACTGAAGCTGCTTTGATTGAAACATAATACCACTGGTGTGGCAATGCATAATCAATACAACTGGCTACATGTCATTGACCTCCACAGCTTCATGTTGTTACTCACGTTGATATCTGGGATGTTCTCAAACAGCTGCCTGGCGATGTCCTTGCAGCCGCCCTGTAAGGCCGCTTCCGGCATCTCTGCATCGGAGTACCAGTCACGGTCCACACAGTGGGCGTACGCCGCACTTGGCGTGGCGTGATTTACCCGTGTTGTGGTGACGATGCCGACTGACTTGCCTGCGGGAGGAGAATGCCTCAGTTTATCAGCACCAGATGTGTGACTTTCTGGAAACTTCTTTATTCTTTAAATAAAACGATCTGTGTGTTTTGTGGATGGGTCAGCTTGCAGCCTGCTGTTTTTTTTTTGTGCTGGTGGGGGGAGAGGGCATGTACGGCTCAGCCCTGTAAATATTACAAACACCGTGAGGACTTTCTTCTACATGGTAGGTTTTCCTTTCAGCCAAAGCAAATGATGAGCTTCAGTTTAATTTTCAGCCAGTTTGTTTTGTCTAGATTATATGAAACTAACAATAACAGTAGATTATTTAGTCAAAGATATATATGACTGTTAACTCTTCATTACCCATGGGGACTTTCTCACATCGCCTCCCTCACCAACAGAGACAATTCACAAGAAAGACGGGATCAGTCAATGGCAGGCAGACAAAGTGCCAGGCAGCATTACGACTCATGGAAATGGCGGAAGGAACACCAGAGAGCAGCTTCAGTAGTGAAGTCCTCACATCGTAAGGACTATAACGTAAGGACCGTCTCATGTGAATTTGTCAGAATATCAGCCGAGAACTTTCCAATAAACAACGTGATGTAATGTAGGTAACCGACAAACAATATTAAACCCCAGCTGACTAGTGCCAGAGTTTGCGCATTGAAATACGTAAAATGCCTGCTCATAAAACCGATGAAGTGTCCATTTTCTGGATGGCAGTCAAGGCCTTGTTCTGCATGTAAGTGTAAGCATCAGCCATCTGTAAACTGCAGCCAAAGTAAAATATCTACAGAGCTCAGGAAAACCATTTACCGTAGATGAAATCTCATGCCAGTAGGTGCATCTGGATATTTATTATCACACCCCGTGTAATAAAGGATCGATATTCAGCTGCACCCCTTCGTACAAGTCAAAGAAGGCAGAGAGTCACTGACAAGAAATCTGCCTGAGCTTCCCCCCACCCTCTCTCTCTACCACTCAGATCAGTGGACGGCCACCCAGGAGGACCGGCCACCCAGGAGGAACGGCCACCTCCTGTTTCTCTGGACATTCACTAGCCTTCCAGCTAGTTTACCTCCCTTGACACAAACACTGGCCCTTCTGGGGTTTTCTTTGTAACTGTGACTCCTGTGACTCTTTGTTTGCCACAAATATCTAGCAGATATTCTAAAGAAAGCTCACTGCATTATTATTAGAAATAATGACTCTGACTTGCACTATGAGGACTGGTTTTAAACACCACACTGTCAGGAAAAAATGACTGGGGTTGTTCCCTCAAGGGTCTACCAATTGTACCCTAGCTGTAGGTAAATGTACCTTTTAAGGTACTGAAATGGAGCAGAGGGATTACATGACACACTACCGAGGCTGTACCCTTTTTTCTGACAGTGCAGGGTCCCAACATTGGTCTTTGCCCATTCAGTTTGAATATCCATGTTCCCGAGTTGTAGTTTTTTTTGTGTAAAGTGAAGATTTTTACAATGTTAACGCTTTATACATTAACAAGTCCCTGCAGTTCGGCTACCGCAGAGAAGTCAATGATTTAAATGTCTGAAGATCTCTTTAATTTCCGTGCCATTGTCAAATGCTAAAGTGTGCACAAAGTGTCCCGTGGAATGTGGGACAGCAGATCAAGGGGTCACTGGCTTTCCCAAGAGTCTGTGTCACGTTTTAGGCTGAGTAAGTCCTACAAATGTTCAAATCAGGAGTGTGAACTGAAAGAACTTCTCAGTGGATAAATCCCATACAATGTGTTTATGAGTGTGCGTGTGTGTGTGTATGTCTGTGTGTGTGTATGTGTGTGTGTGTGTCTGTGTGTGTGTGTGTCTGTGTGTGTGTGTGTGTGTCTGTGTGTGCATGTGTGTGTGTGTCTGTGTGCGTGTGTGTGTGTGTGTGTGTGTATGTGTGCGTCTGTGTGTCTGTGTGTGTCCCCTGTAATGCCCTGTCCAGGATACTCCCCAGCTTTGTGCCCTATGTCCTAGGCTCCCTAACCACGAGTGGCCTGTTGGGCTGATGGGAATGTGGGCTGGCAAAATTTATTGTAGCGACACCCCCCAAGACAGAAAATTTCCAGGGCCAGTTTTGAATTCCAGCCTAGTCCTGACCCTACCTAGGACAAATTATTACAAGATGGATGAACTGGATGGAACCCAGGCAGGTTTGTAAAAAGCTCGTACAAGCATTGAAACTCTACATGCAAAATTCAGGTAAGTTACCATGGAGACTTATTATTAATAATAGACATATAGTAGTAATTAGTATGAATTCTTCCATCCTATCTATACAGTGTCCCATACCTGCATCCTTGGCCCATTTGAGGATGGAAGTGACTTCATTCCCGCTTGTAGTGTCGCACCGACCTCGCACGGCTGCAGCACTCACTCCCACCGTGCCCTCGTTGGCCTTCACGCCGCAGAGGTAGGCAGTGGCTGTGCCAGCACTGTCAGGTACCTGGGCATCGGTGTTGTATGTCTGGGGAAATGGGAACATTGCAAGATGTCAGCTGGAGAAGACAAGAGTCTCTCACATAGGGGAGAAAAGATGGAGATGGAGAGGAATATCAGGCTTTGGGACTCTGGGTGCTCAAACCAGCTGATAAATGATTAACGTGACTTGAGGCCACCAGCTGAAACAACGGTGCTAGTTAATGGACACCAATGGACCCAAAAAGGCAGCTGGTTCAAGTCCAGGAAAGGACCTTTCAGTTGAACCATGGAGACAGATGCTTAACCTGTATCATTCATCCTATTCTCTTGTCCCATTCAGGGCCATATAGGATGGGGGGGGGGGTCCCCCACGATGTGATAAAAAGTTGTTATTTTGTCATTGTGGGGACCATTTTTCAGGTCCCCACAAAGAACTGTAAATGCAATCAAAAAACTAAAAATGCCAAAAGTCTCGTATTTAGTCTGGTTACTCGTGGTTAAGGTCGTGGTAAGGTTAGGTAGAGGTTAAGGTCGTCATGTTGGGATTACAGTTTTCCCCACAGAAATGAATGCCAGCACAAAGTTCCCACAAAGATATTATTACAAACCCTGTTTGTGTGTGTGTGTGTGTGTCTGCAGTTATGTATATATTACATTATGGGGACCATATGACCGCACCATGCATGTGCTGCTGGCCCCATCCTTGGGTGTCCCCTGCCTTTGTGTGTGTTTGAGTGGGCGAGAGAACACTAATGAATCTGCTGTAATGCGTTAAAAGAAGCAGGGTGTGCTGGGGGGGAGCAGCCTCATCTCATGAAGCTCAGCCGTGTAGGAGCACCTTGGAAAGGGCCACATAGGGGAACTTGTCCATCTCGAGAAGACTCTCCTCCCCGTGGCCTCCATTCATTTGGCCCTTCAGGATGCGGGCTGCTGTCACCGTGGCAACACCCATACCTGCCAAGCACAAGATACAAGGTGTGGTAAGATTTGGCTTGACAGGTTGATGTGGATTTATATTCAGTTTTATGGGTCATTCACCCAGGGGCCGATTCTACAGTTTGATCCTTATAAAGGGCTAGTTCCCTGTAGATATACAGGATGCAGTCCCCCCGCATCACTTCGAAACACTCAGGGTCACGACCAAACACATGGAGTGTCGACAGGTTGCTGCTATGTATGGTCAAATTTAACCTGATTTTGGAAAAATAATCAATGTCAAAAGAGGGTCACCTGCCTGTTGCATTCTCTTATGCAGCATTTTTCTGTGGTTGTCGATAAAAAGACTCATGGAAGGGGGTCAGTTAAATAAATAACATTAAAATTAACAGTAAAATTAACAGCACAGGCTTACAGCTACTCAGTCCTGTCAGGGTCTTTCCATGTAATTATAAAGATTTACAAATATCCCTCCTTATTTAACTACACTCAATCAATCATTTCCTGTTGTTCTGTGGTTGTTCTGGGTTAGGGAACTCTGCAGGAAGAAACTGTTTAGCCACAACTATATATGGAAATACATCTCATAATGTAAAGCCCTCTGAGACAATGTAATGTTGTAAAAATGCACTGTACAAATAAACTCTTGAATTGAATTGAATTGAATTGAAATGCTGCCTTTTCCTTGTGACCTCCAGGGCCTTGAGTAGGATAAGTACTTACAGAAATGAATGGAGGGATGGGTGGGTGGATGGTTTGAAATTAACACTTGGATTCATCCAACTGGTTCACTCACCATCGCCGAGGAAGAGAATGAGGTTCTTGGCAATGTTTTTGTTGAGCTCCTGCCGCGTCAAAGCTTGGGCCAGTGTGCGTTGTGCCCATTCCTTCCAAAATGATGGGTCCTTCTCCTCTTCTGTTTGCGGGGCAGAAATGTGTTTGATGTTTAGCAAACACAGGGAGGACATGCAAGCCCCACATGCAAGACAGGCCACAAACCCCCAGCTCTGGAGGCAGGGAGTGAGAGTGATATCCACTGATCCCACTCTAGGCATCACTGTTACCCTTTAGCAGTGGCGTCAAAAGGAGTTTGACATGGTGGTGATGTATATTGCAACATTGTAATGGGCAATACTTATTTTAAAATAATTGAGATTTTATCATTTCAAATAAAACTAACACTGTTTCGGATACAATTTCACAACTAAACATAACTTTACTAAAAAAATTAAATTAAGGATTTAAGAAGATGATACATTTTACAATATTACAATAGTGAGTTTTTCCCAAGAAGTGAGAAAAAGTGGGACAAAATTTTAGTAATGAATTATTTAAAACTTACTTGTTTCATAATTTAATCTCAAAAATATGGGAAATAGTACCTAAATGCTGATTGGATCACCCTCCTCTAGTCCTAGTAACAGCAGAAAGCCCACAGATGGTGGGATTATCCTGCTTTGCGATCTCAATATGGCCCACTTTCCCCTGGGCTCCCATTGGATTAAACCAAGCAGTGACTGAAGTTTGTCAATTCAGCTCTGGAAGTCTAGCTGCTGCAGGCTAATCCTGCTTCAGAAGGTGAAGGATATGGCTTTCGTGGCCACAGCTCCTGATAGGCTTACCTGGAAAGAGAGGCTTCGCCTGCCCCCTCCAAACCAGGCAGCACCAAAAGATGAGGGCTGTCACCTTCATGCTGTCTTTCCTCTCCACGTCCTGTCGAGTCCCGCGGCGCAGATCTCTCTCAAGAGCGGAACTGAGCGACGTATGTTCAGGAGGTCTCCAGAAGCCCTTGAAGAGACTGGTTTAATCAGTGCACATCTGGTCACATGGGCTACTGAAAGAAAATTGCATAACTGACAGTTGTTTTGGGTTCTTCTTTCAACAGCCTACATATATATCTGTGAAACAAATATTTAATCTTAACAGCATGTTTATTTATATATTATTTATTCAAAACTGCTTTGTTTTTTTCATGCTTTTCAAATAAGGTACAACAGCTTGTATAGTGGTTAAGGCACATATTGTACGACTGCTTTTGCAAAATGTAAAAATTATAAGGGCTGTGTGGAAGCTCTGTGCCTCAGTGTCAGTCATTATGAAAGGAGAAAGGATCCATCCATCCATCCATCCATTTTCTATACCCCCTTGTGCTAGGCAGAGCCGCAGTGGTCCAGACCTCGATAAACAGCCAGAGTGACTGTGATGGTACTCAAAGCACAACACAGAAGTACACAGAGGAAACAAAAGCATTGTTACCCTAAGGTTTGCTCCTGAGATGGCCATACAATTTTCTCTAATTCTGCCACCATACAATTCAAAAGTCATTCCTTGCCAATTCCACTTGCGTAAATCAGTACCCAGTTCTCAGTGAATTAATAATGAAGATTAGCATTTAACTCCATTACAATCTGGGCTGTCTGCAGCAAGCGCTGGGAGATTCTAATATAGGGGTGGAGGATGGAATTCTGGGAAACGACAGGACAAGTCAATTTAAAACATCTTGGGTCTCTGTGGACCAATCACCATTCCCAGTTCCAATCCATCTGTCAAGGTTGCTGAAAGGAGATTGGACACCACTACACTGCTGAGTGATTTAAAAGGCAAGACAAAAGCAATTATAGCTAATCCACTCAGCTGGGTGCAGTAAATGCGTCAACAGTTTATTTAGACCAGCATATGGTTACAAAGGTCTCCTGTGTGTGAAACTGAATCATCTATGGCGTCTCTGAAGAACACTTGCAGTCATAATTCACAATAAACACGTCTATAATGTATTATACCTTTTTTAAAATAGTTATAGGATATTTACAATGCTTTATGAATGCATTATAATGAATGAATGTATTTATAAATTACTAAAAACATGGCCTTAAGTTTGCATTAAACACTAAGTTTCAGTCTAGTACTGAGATCTACCCAGCCAATAAGGTGTTCAAACATATACAATGTCATGTTAAAATTTAATACCTATTGTAAACATTTTAAAATGCCTGTTTATGTACATAAAT